>CAJRST010039999.1:13274648-13293655 GCA_907169785.1 Menidia menidia | reverse complement strand
GATAGATAGATAGATAGATAGATAGATAGATAGATAGATAGATAGATTAAAAATGTCCATAAGAGAGCTAACAATGAGACATTGCAAAAGTGGGCTATACCAGTAAATAAGATCAGGATCGTGCCTTGTCTAGAGCCATAGATACCTGCAGAGAGATACACAGAAAGTGAATAAGCACAAACTGCAGAGGAGAGATGCAAAGCCTTAATGACATGCAATAGTGGCATATTGGCAAAATCATGTAGAGTGAGAGAGGACAAGCTAGGGGAGATACTCAATGCATCATGGGAGTTTATCGACCATTGTAGGTCTTTTGCAGCATGAGGTGAAAACTGTTCAATGTCACATGAGCCAACACGAACTATAAGCTCGATCCGAAAGATTCAAGTCTAATATTGAAAGTGGGAACCAAAGAAAGGTCCAAAGGATTGATTATAACTTGTTTTAATTGTCCTGCAATGTCTAATAACATGCATGTGTGTGTTTGACTATTTGTAAGACATGTCCTTCATTGTTAAATCTCCTGAAACTTTCCCTAACAGATATTTTATTTAGTCTGAATAAAGACGCTGTATTTCGACGTTTGCCGAAATGTCTAATTTGGGAACAAACTAAAGAATGAGTCAAATCACATATCAGTGGAGATAAAAGTTGGTCACTTATGTTTAAATACATTACATTTGATCGAAAACATACAGAGATTAGCTGGTTTAGCCGGTTAAAACAACATGGAACCTTCACTGGATGAGCCCGTCATGCATTGGTTTTGCAGGGACCATTTTGTAATCTTGCTTTGAATTTGTTTTGCAAAAATAAAAAGGATATGCAAATGATATGATAGCATTTGGCAAGACATAGAAGTCCATGGCCTTCAACACAGAACTTTGTGAATGTTGTGTTGCTGTTTTGCCATATGCACTGGATACTCGCTGAAGCCTGCCCAGAGAATGACCACCAACGTTTTTAACACTACATATTCTTCATTTGCGAGCAAATTTACCGAAGGTTTCCACTCACGCTTTCAGATATGCTTTTTTGAAAACATTGGACACGGGTTAGCTAATTCAGTATTCAAGTCAAGCTTAGTCAAATGTTTCTTAGTTGACACTTCTTGCTAAAAGGGGAGGTGTGGGAGTAGTATTGATCTGCTTATATCACTTTTTAATTAAGGAAGAGATACAACAAAAATAAAAGTACAGATAACAAAAACAAGAAGACAAACAAGCCGATTTGAGAAGAATTCTGTTTTTGTGATGTGAAATTGTCCAATCAATAACTCAGGTGACTGACTAAAACAAATACATTTTATATTCCACTGAAATACTGTTGACCTCCAATAATTAGTCTTATGGAAAACCTTTGAACTACATCCTGCAGAAGTTCCTGGAACTCTCAATTGCACGCAATTGCACAAACTGAGTGAAACATTGAGAGCAAAGAGACGTTTTTATGGCTGTATTATAATAATAATGTTCAAACAGGGATGTCTGGGACAATCTTTCAAAGAGATTTTATCTTAATTCAGCCTGCCATTTTTTTATATCCTAAGGGTCCTTGATTTCCTCCCTAGAGTTGAAAATGAAGTTCTGTAGTGCTGGTCCATTCAAAACAAGTTGAAAATAATGTTAGCACCAAGAGGCAAATTCCTACTTTTATTTCATCCCCATACCCTGTCAAGTGTTACAACTGTGAAAGCACATAACAGTTACTTTTAAAAGATGAGCAGCTGGACAAGGTTCGATAGGTGAGCAATATCATACCTCTTCGAGTTTCTTAGCCCCTCTCCTCCCATCTTTGTCTCCCTGTGTATCGGCCTTCTTCCTCTCCCTTCAGCTCTTCTGCTGACTTGGACATCAGTGCAAAGGTAAACAGCCTCCTTCACCTAGAGGTGACCCCCCCCGGACCTTATTAACATCATACACACTCTGAGTGGCCAAAACACACTCCCTAAATGAAGTCTCCTCTCCCCCACAACCACCATATATGCAGGAGCCCACCGCTGGGTGAATTAGATTGCAGGCTTTTTAATATGGCTCTTAATGGTTTATAAATTGCATGTAATGATTCCTCCTTTCCTCTCTCTCTTGCAGAGCTTTTTATGGCCCTTCGACTATCCAAGGGAGTGGGTGAGATATAATATATGGGAGAGGAGGGAGCGTGAGGAGCTGAAAGTAGTCCTGCACATCTTTCTGCCTGCCCTTAACGCTTCCCATGACTATGGACTCATGAGTCTTAGAAATAATGTTGTACACTGCTGCTGTCTCCCCGAAGCATACAATGGGCAGGACATGATAATACTGTCTGATTAAATGGTCACCAGAGATGTCAAAGTAATTAGCTTTTTTTTTGTTTTGCTTTTGTATGTCCTAATTATGTGGAAAACTAATATATGAAAGATTACTCTCAGAATATTGCCCTTACATTTATGTTAGTATACGTATACCATGTTGCTCCAGTCCACTACTTTCAATATCCAAATTAATACACATAAATACTCGAGCACTTACTTTTTCTTCCAATACATCACACTTTAGTTCGTGCGGATCACTTTAGTTATCATCGGATGAGCACTCCGACTACACTCCAAACTGACAATTGACAATTGTATTCTCTGTATTTGACACAGTAATTCACATTTTTTGCAACATGTCCAATAGTAGTTGGTAAGCTCCTCATTTCTCTTTTAAGTACTGACTAGTTGCGAATCATATTGACCTAATCCTAATAGTTAAAACATGTTCCATATAAAATCAGTACAACTGGTTAATATAACAATTTAGAATTTACTTTATAATTTCCTATGTTAATAACCTTTGTCCTATTTATCCTGCTTTTAAAGAATGCCACCTTAACAGTTTGTCATTCTTTTTTGCATTGGACCTTCCTGTTTTATTGTTGAAAACATGCCATCAGAGGCAGCCCGTGAACGCTCTAGTCCTCCACAATAATTGTGTTTTGCTGCTTCAGGTGGCAACTACGTATTCAGCAGTGTGTCTTTTCTTTGCTTAAAATGTTCCCTGGAGTTAAACCAACAACAACAGCAAATGGAAACTCACTTTGTATTTCATGAAATTTTCACTTCATCATTTGAAAGGTCACTGTGCATTGTTGACAAGTATACAGGCATCTTTAACTGCATAGAAAAAAACATATATGCACCCACATGTTGCTGCTATTAAGAGACTTGAAACGCATAGAACAACCGCCATAAAAAATACAGATTCATCTGATTGATATGTTGTAAGTTGAATAAATCAAATAATTATAGTGTTCTTTTTTTAATGAGAAGGAATTCTGTAATTGTTAAATTCATCCCAACACATCGTGACTTTGTATCCAGCATGTTCCTCCCGAACTGCCTGGAGAATAGTAATTACAGCGGAGTGGGAGGTTTTCAATTCCTAACACAACACAGTATGAACAGCGGCCAGCACAAACCCAACGTCTTACTTGATGGTGCGTTGGCACTTAGTGAAATTCCAATTAACTGACCTAAAAGTCTACAGGGAGTGTTTTTCAGGGAGTGCGAGGAAAATACTAATATTTTCCATCTCATTCTTGGATGTCATCCATGGGATGAGTGTTGGCAACGGAATCTTGTAGCATTTCTGAGTTTTCTAAGGGCAGTTTTGTGAAGTTTCACCTTTCATTTCTCCACTCAGCCATTGTGAAAGTGTAAAATGTGATTCATTATTTGTTCCCAGTGCTCTGCTAGGCATCAGAAATGAGGAGAATACAAGACAGAAGTCTTCGACATTGTGTGCAGTAAAGCCCTTTTGGAAGAAACTCTCAGATAGACTTTCTGTTGTGGAGTCATTGTCATTTTGAGGTTCAATGTTTGTAACAATAAGTCCAGCCTGACTATAAGTTCCATTGGAAGCAAGGCTCTAACGGTGGCGTTGGAAGAAAAGCCTGCTACCAGACTTGTCTGTGGAACAAAGGACAGGTGGGGAGGCAAATCTCTGTAACTACCTCATGCTGTGCTTTAAAGAACGGTTCAAACAACTGAGTTTGTCAAAGAGGGACCTAGATTCTTTTGCTTCCTGTGAGTCTTTAGCTATTTCCTTTACTACCTGCAGACTTTTGCCGAGATGAAAACTGCTCGAGGGATGTGGAGTTGTTTTCATAGTGCTATAAAACTGTATAGTTGTCTTGCCATGGCACAGTAGAAAGAACGAAAGCACAACAACGGTAAGGGGGGGGGGGTTCTTTTTAAAAGCTAGCTAGACTGGAAAAATGTTAAAGAAAGTTGGAAAAAATGGTGAAAGAAGATGCTGATCCATGATCCCTGTCTGAGAAGGAAGAAAACAGGACATTGATCCTTTGAGATCCACAAATGAAAAATCCATGAGGGTAAGGAGCTCTTTGGCCCTGCGGCAGAGAAAGGGCACCAGTGGTCAGGCGCTCGTATCACAAGTGACACTGAGCCTGGGCCTCTCTATGGGTGGCAGTGGTCATTGCTGGATCAGCTGGAAAACGGCCAAAACCAACATAACCAGCAGGAAGCTCCATAAGCAGATACAAAGGATATCATTTCAGAAAAAAGAAAAAGAAAAAGGAAGCCTGTGTCTTGGATTAAATTGAGTCAAAGTGATGATATGATAATGGAAAAGCATAAAATAAAGGCTTGTTTTGATGTAAAAATATATTTTTAAAATCTGCATCTGAAATCACAGTGAATGTTTAAGCTTGTAATTTTCTATTTTTTTGCTGCTTGAGTGCTTTCTTCCCATTAATCCCTAACTCTCCATTGAAATTGAAGAAAACATGTCACTCCCTCTACCTGTAAAGCAGAGATAAAGACCTCCTGCATCTCTATCTGGGGTTCCATTTGAACTCTCTCTATTAAATCAGGGGTTTGGATTCAGTATGGGGGAAGGGGGGCTTTTTTTTCTCATTACCACCCTCCGTCAGCACATGTACACACCACAGAGGCTCTAATCTGTATTCCTGATATGGTAATCTCCGAAACCAACTCCTGTAACTCATTTTACATGGTGGCCACACCTAAATGCACAAAGACGGAAAGAAAAGAGGATGTCATTAAAGCACGCCCTGCAGGAACCTGCCTGGGCCTGGCTTGGATGAGATGGGACGCGACAGTACTTTGGGTGTGTGCGCACTGATGGAAAAAGAGAGTCCCAGAGGAGAGGCGGATCGGCTAAGTCTCTGGCTCCGTGCTGGTCCGCCTTGGGTTGTCCCCAGCAGACAGAATAGCCTTCAGACATGCAGGGCGAGAGCAGAAAAAAATGCAGTGCTTGGTTTGGTTGGGAGTATTTAGGCATGTGTGTGTGTGTGTTTGTGTTTGTATGTGAGTGTGTGTGTGCGTGTGTATCCGTATATGCTGTTTTGGGAGATTAAAGGTGACAGTCATTGCTTTGCTTAGACCTGCTCGCCTGCCACAATCTGTCATTAACCAAAGCTGCTCAGTGAGGCACAGTGCATCTGTCATCTGTGAGTGTGTGCTGAACATGTTCGCTCACTTTATGTGTGCATGTCACACTCTTTGTGTCATTTCACCTGCATTTGTATTGATAGAATCTTACTCTCAAGGGATGTAGTTGAAGTAACTATATTCCTCTGCAGTTTTTGGAAGCCATCATTGGTGGAGATGATTTTCTAAAAAATCATTAGAATGCATGGATTCATATGTTGTTACTTATTACCATTACTTAAACCATGTTTGAAAAACAGCTTCACATTGGGAATGTGTTGGTGCACGCATGAATATTTGTATTCGCCATTATGAGGGACATAGAGAGACTGATGGTATGCTTTTTCATTTTTTTTCTTACATTTTTAAATAAATACACATGTAGATTAAGAATTGAAGTATCCATTTCTTATGTTACAGTGAGAGAGGAAAAAATTAAAAGGGAAGGAAGTCGACTGAAAGACAGGCAGTATCTCTGCCCAAAGCGCTTTAACTGGTCATATATGTCTTCTATCAAAAGCTATGAGCTGTTTAATAGTTTGAATATAACCTCTTCATTTGTCACAGGCAATAATCACATTGTAACTCGGGTTTAATGGTGATGTGAAAAACCATAATGTGAAATCAAACTGATTATAGTGAATATGTATGCGTGGGTGGGTGGACCTCTGTGCGACAAAGAATTCTTATTAAAAATACATTTTATGTGGGCCTAGTTTTTTTTAAATATTTTAAAGACTTCTAAATCATCTTCATCTTTTTTTCAGGGAACAAAGCTACTTTTTCAGATCATTTTAATCCAAGGGTGGGACCAGGGAGGCTAACATTTTCAATCATGAAGACAAAGAGAAAAAGATAGTCAGATAAAAGCTAAGCTATACATTTTAGTAATCAAAAAGGAGCTGAAAATTATATTAACATGCTTACTGCATTCACATAGCTCATCACTGCGTTTGTTGTAAATATATACAGGCAATCAACTAAGTCGTGCAATAAAAGCCCCATAAAGTGCAGCAAATAGTGAGACGGGAGGAAATTATATTTCTGCAGACAGACAGACCAATGGACAAATAGAGAGAAGGAGAGTGAGGAAAGAAGATAAAAATACAAAAGAGAGAAGCTACAATCTTTT
Source organism: Menidia menidia (assembly GCA_907169785.1). Taxonomy (NCBI): domain Eukaryota; kingdom Metazoa; phylum Chordata; class Actinopteri; order Atheriniformes; family Atherinopsidae; genus Menidia; species Menidia menidia. The sequence continues at coordinate 13,287,089 of CAJRST010039999.1, read as the reverse complement.
TTCTGACCTCTATCTTAAAGACGGGATGGGTCAAAAAAAGAAAAAGGTCATGGTATTTAGACCATTCAGAGAAACTACAGTAACAAATAGCTAACAGCAGGAAACAGAGGCAGTCCTTGAAACAGCGAAAAAGAGAGTCAGAGAGGTTAAAAAGATGTGTTGTATCCTCAGCTCTCTCAGCCCTGCGGCATGGGGTCACCTCACAGACAAGAGACTGAATTACCCAGCAGCCCTGGCTGCTCACAGGATCAGGCAGACAAGGGGAGAGGACAAGAGAAGTTAATGAAGGGAAGAGACAGTTCAGGTCCCCTGAGGACCTCTAGGCACCTGCCTAGCAAACCTAGACTGCCCAACCTGCTCTGATTGGCTCATTATCAACGTGGATTTAGCCCTGAGTCAAATCACTGATTGATTGAAGAGTTTTCAATCTGTTTTTGGTCTATGCTGTTTTCTTGGGTTCTCTCACTGGAAACTCTTGGTCACTAGAGTCCTGCTGTGGGGAGTCAGGTGACTCAGCAGGTGTCCCGTCCTTCCGCACACTGTTAACATACGGCCTCAACTGTGGTGATTTTGCTTCTCTGTGGACGCTAATTTCGTAATGACTTATTTGGCTCTACAGATAATTACTAATTACAGCCCGATAAGTGACAGAACATTTTTCAAAAGGGAGCAAGGGGAAGAAAGGCCATGGTCTCACTCATTTTGGGTCAACATAATTCCAGTAATAGATGTTATTTGTCATCGCCACAGAGAGTATGGAGTTGTTTTTGACTACGTGTTGCTATGTTTGCGTGTATTATAATAATTCATCAGCGATTAAAGAGCTCCAGTCTAGAGGGAATCTTGAGTCTAGTTCATTATGCTTTACTTTAAAAGCCAATAGGAATTAAGGCTGCATAGCTTTTGACTCTTGGTATCAGTCATGACTTTCAAAGTGATTTTTTCTCCAGTACAATGTGTTTTTTCTTCCCCTCACATCTGGTAAGAATGGTTGATTTTATCTTATTTAACTGCGTTCAAATTATAACTTGTATGATTTTTGTTCCACCTAACAATATAAGTTACCTTTTCTTTAACTCTAAGAAACCCTTCGCCTGTATAACTGATTAGCAGTTCAGGAAAACCATGAAAATGTGAAAACATTTTTAAAGAAGAATTCAAAGGCATCACAACCAGAGAGTGCAAATCACATCTCTTTTGTTTTCTGTCCTATCTCCAGTTCAAACTCCGAGCAAGAGATGTCATCTTACACAAAGAACAAGAGATGAACCAGAGACTCGGGCTGGTCACATGTTGCTTGTAAAAGCATGCAAGTGGAATTGTCTCCCTTCTTGTGCGCATCAGATCAGTCAGAAGTTATTCTCTTTGCTCATGGAAGGAAACACAAGGCATGCACAGGGTGTTGTTCACAGAGGGATGGAAGCATTTTGCCTGCAGACAAGTCCTACTGAGAGCTTTGCAGGAAGGTTAGAATCCTGAATCCCAAGCTACACTGACACAAAGAAGAACAAAGAGAAGTCTCCAAAGAGAGTAAATTTAGCTCCGTAGTTTCTGTCTGCACAACTGTTTGGGCTGTGTCCCTTGATTTTGGTGCAGTGCATCTTGGGACAGGACATCTATAGCAGTCCTGGGAAGCCCCTGGGGAGGCTGAAGGATTAGCGGTGCCCTATCTCTTTAGAGCTGGGAATTAATTAAGTGATTATGAAAACCAAGCAAGGAGATGAATTATGTATGAGCCTTGATTGGGACGTTTGTGATTGTGTAATCTAATTTCAACTGGCTGACCATTCCCGTCAGCCAGGTAGAATAAACTCCATGGGGCTAAAACAAGCACACACAAAAGCCCTTATACACTCATCCATACACACAACTGAAATTCTCTTTGGCAACACAACACATTACCAAAGATCACATTCACTGTTGGTAGAATTGATATTTTGAGTATCTCATTATGGTAATTAAACTGAGTTAATCAGGCTGGTTAAATCACCATAGTAATGAGGACTGAACAGGAGATTATGTCTACTTACCTAATCCATATAATTGTATTTGTATAACCGTGAGATTAATGTGCTACCATCCAACTGATGAAAAATGACTAATAAGGCACACATTGAAATTCTTTCACATTAAAAAAAAAAAAAAAAATCTTCTTTTGGATTTCTACTTTTGTCTCTGCTTGTCTGTCTTGATGTGGGAGTCTGCAGATTCCACTGGGGTTTTCAGTTGCATCGCAACGATTCTGCCGGTCTCTCAGACTCTCTATTGATGGACTTCAAGGCCTGTTTGCAGCAAGAAGCCCTCCTTGTTCGTTTGAAAAATACTTCCTGTAGAAGACTCAAACAGAGTCGATACCAGAAAGGAGATCAGCAGCCATGGGGTAAACCACAGGAAAGGCTGTCACATTCTCGATATACAGGGGCAGTATAGCCAGGCAATATACGTCTTAAGAGTGACCACTGATGTCCATACAATGTAAATGCTTACACACACTCCACACATGTCGCTACAGGACTCACATTTCCTATCAGTCACCTGGAAGTCTATTGATCCAGGTGCATCCTCCTTCCTTTAATTTATTTTGCTTCTTTCTTTTATTGATTTGTACATTGGTGGATTTGTAATATTGCATTCTATAGTGTTAGAATATGATATTCTAGCTTCGACTACCTGGATCCTTTTTCATCCATCCAGTTATTTTAGCAATATCCCCTCATCATAAGCTTTGCACTCAAAGGAACAATATTTCTCGTGATTAAAAAAAGGGTAAATTATTCACATAAATGCCTCGTACTTTGAAAAAGAACACAAGGAGAACTTGAGTTGAGCGAAAGCCAAACCTTTTTATGTTTCACTATATGCTCTACTTCACTGGAGCACTGCAGAGGGAACCTCTAGTATTTAAACTGGTCCCCAGTGTTTGAACTCTGCTCAGAAAGCAGAACATAAAGCAGAGAGATGAGAGGATAGATACAGAAAGGGGAGCTGAGATGAAAGGCTGCCATGTGCCCTAAAGGGAATGCCAGAGCCTGGGAGCATGCTCACTCACACCGTTAGTTAGTTGTATGATCATTCTTTTGTCTCTCTTAGTGACAGAAGGAGCTTCTTTAAAGCCCAGGAAATGTTACTTTAGAAGGGCCACCACTCTGATGTTTCAATTTCACATCCTTGCCACTCTTTAAATTGTTGTCGGATTACTTTCTATGTGTGTTGCTGAGCTTTGTTAGATTGTATTACAGGATTGGTCAGAATTGACAGGGATAGAGTTTTTGTCCAACTGACTCTATCACCTAACAATTCTTCAATAATAATCCTGTGGACAGTGAGAGGAACAGGTGTGTCTCTGACATCAAATGTCCACCCTTTTCACCTAAGCCATGACCTACCCCAAAATATAATTGCCCTTTTTTTCTCTGGTTGTCTTTTTTCTGGGACAGGAAAGGACATCTTTGTCATTTCACTTTGGTAGTGCATAATTCTGTCTTTGTCTTGTGTTTGTGATTCTGACAAAAAGTGGTTCCTGTTTGAAGTATTGTGTCTCTTGTGGTGCATTGATTGCTGCTTAACAAGAAAGGCTATCACAAAACAGGTGCTAATATAAATTCATCAGTTAAATGGGCACACTGAGAGGACTGCATTAGTGTTTTTAGAGTTCTACCGTGCCACCATCACAGATTGAGCCTTTTGACATGCAGCCTGTGCTTCACTTCCGGATTTGAGACTTCTGTGGATTCAACCTCATCTGAGTGCTTTGCATGAATTTGACTGGCAGCCACAGTGGGATTTGCATACCTCGAAAATTAAAAAGCACCTCAACCGTTGGGCCATAAAGGTCAAAGAGGAAGAAAACAAACAAGATAAATTCACAACACTGCTTTAGCTGCTGGTTGGTTACTCACAACACGCCGATACATTGATCACCTCCATTTACAGATGTCTGTATGAATTTGTTACAGAACCTTGAGTGCACAATGCCTGTGTAGAGGAAGTATCAGAAGGTTGGTAATCAATGTTAAGTTTAATTTAATAGTGAACCTGCCATTTTAGTGTAATTGTGTATATTACAGATGCTGCACAGTTGCTTAGTACAGGAGATCTGCTACACTTCCCCCTCTGAAAACTTTATTTATAGTTCAGACCCCTCTCTATTCTTCTCCCCTTCTGTCATTCCTCAACTTTTAGCTCCCATTTTGTGAAATGCAAGGATATAGTTGGAACAGGAGACTATGTGTGGGCTAAAAAATAAACCAACACGTAGCCCAGTAAAGTAAGTGTGGGGTGATGGTTCTGCAGGGTCAGTGCCTGTGCTATCTCTCCCCAGTCAACAGAAATTCAGCCTATTATTATCAGCTCGATTCTTAGTCTGGTCAGACGTCTAATGATAGTCTTCTCAGCTTGCATGAGGAAGGCAGGAAAACTGTCACTTGACTTTGCGGACTTGTCTCTGTCTTCATGCCTGAAAAGGTAATGCTAAATCCTTTGGACTGGTTAGAGCTATGCTGTAAGCCTTGATGGCACCGTGCTGCGCAGAGTCTCTTCGTGGGATGTCACTGAGTCTTATTCAGGCTTGTCACATATGTGGTGGAGTAAACATTTCATCTCGTCTTTGGTGAAAAAAAAAAACATAACAACTCATAGCTGTTAATTCTTGAGCCGAAGTGATAATTCCTGTTTTCGTCAGCACATGTCGCAATGTAAAAACCTTTGTCCTGTTTTGTAAACAACTGAATACCACTCAAAAGAACTCTGTGATGAATTTGAATATTTGAATCTACTTTAATTATTTAATTACCATATTATAATCTATCTATCTATAGGACCATGAATGAATTTGACCAATTATTTATATCAAAATGAATGTATTTATAGTGCCACCAGGTTGTATCCCATTATCCACCCGTGCTTGGTGGCAGGGAGAAGTGCAATAGCGGCAACTCTAAGGTATTATTTCCATCCAGAGCTGTCAATGTTTCCCACCAGATCAAGGCTGTGATTAATAAAATAGGCCTTCTGGTCCCCTCCAGCCTATTTTCACCTTCTCCCTTCACTCTGCCTCTGCGGCACATGCTTGTCTTCTCGTTTCTGGTTCTCTGTCATCATTTTTTTTTTTTTTGAATAACACGGTTGCCTCCTATTCAGCGTACCCTGCACAAACAGAGAATTTCCCTTCTCTTTCTCCCCTTTCTTCCTTTACTGCTCTCTATTGCTGCCCCTCTGGTGCCCTGATAAATGATGCATGGTAGACGCGCGACGCTGAGCAATCATTAGTGAGGTGGCACAGGTGAACAGGAGGGATGGATGATGAAGAGAGAGGGATGGAGGGAGTAACAGAGGACAGCAAAAGTCATGTTCATGTCCTGAGGCGTTTCCCTATATCGTCGCAAAACTGGTGGTTGTTTGTGTAAAACACTTGTCTGTGGCGTTTCTTATGCCAGTGGTCATTAATCTACCCACGTGCACACACAATCACGCACACAAACACAAACACGCACCGAAGTCCAAATGAAGCCATAATGTTGCTCTTGCAGATGAAACTCTGACGTATTGTACAGTGTCCTAACACCCTTTGCTCCCATAAAAACAAGTCTGGACTGGACTAGCAAATGTGTTGAGCAGTCAATATTATGAAGTGTACTTAATGTTTCCCAGCTGAAATATCATCACTCAACAATACCCCAATGCCCCGGATCATAAACAAAATTTTGGTTTATAGTTCACATCAGGACTAATAAACTAAGACATTACCTCACAAAGGCCCACAGTGGGTAAGAAACTCCTATATCTGAAGGCTGCTCAAAGCAAGAATCAGGATGAGTTATTCCCTCTTGAAATCAGTATACAAAATTAGTTTTGTTTGATACAACAATAAAACTGTGGCTTCTAATGACTTGTGATTTGATTGTCGTATGGATAGCTGCCACAGCCTCCTCTTCTGACACATGTTAAGTTTAATTAGAGTTCACACCTCTCCCAAGCAGCAGCTTGAGTCTCACCATTCCATGGTGACAAATTTGCAACTTTTGCACACATCTTTAGATTTCCGTTTCTGACTGTTCCAGCTGTGTAAACGCACATTTTCACGGGAGCACAAGTAATTGATTACGTAACAAGATATTTTTATTTCTATGTCCTGGTACTGCTCACACAGGTTTACAGTGTTGACTAATGAAAACACTTTCCCCCGCAATTTTACTTCAATCTTTAAGAAAGCTTTACAAGACAGCTGCAATGGAATTGAACATAAAGTGGATCTACAGCTGATGAGAATTGTTGCCATGAAGATCTATACTTACTGTCAAGCAATGGATTCCCGTTGCATATGTTATCGTTAAGAACTAAAGATTTGAATCTGTTTCAGTGTCCTCAGGGACTGGTCCCCCCTTTTGAGTATCTTTACCAAAGCCCTCAGCACAAACAATCTAGTTCCTTCTTGATCTGATGTTTTTAATGATGCATGTGTATCACTGAATTTGAGAACAGGATGGGAATTAAGAATTTTGGGCATCAGAACACAGTTCTGGCATGAATGTTAATTCAACAGTGTACTCATTATGACAGCAGGATGTCTTTGTCAGATGAATTTTCCCCTTAAAAATATTCATTTCATGAAGTTCCTTGAGGATGTCATAACAAGTCTAAATCCGTCAAAAGTGAAGATACTCTTGGGTACATTATTTTCAGTTTATAATGCAGCATGAGGAAAAGCCTCTTACTTTTCATTTGTTAGTCAAAGGGCTGTTTCTGCATTGTATGTGTGGTGAACTTAGATTTATATCAAAAGCAGCTTGAGGACAATTTCACTTGTCCACAATGTCTTGTCACCTTTAGTTTGGTCAACTTTTTTTTCCCTCAAAAGGAAAAGCGAGAGCACAGTTTCTAGGGCAACAATCAATGTAATTGTCCTAAGTCTGACACATGCAATCTGCTAAAAGCCCTGAAGCCCAAAGGCCCAGGTGTACCCAGGGATTACAACGGTGTAGGACAGGTTAAGTCAGTGCACATTGATGGGGACACATAGGCACTTTCTTTCAATTTCCTTCTCAAAGACATGCACACAGACACACGCAAGCGCCGATAAACCGATAGGCTTATAAAAAGGGGTCAACAAACCCCAAAACATCCATTCTGTTTATGGCTAAGTGTCAATGCTCCTAAGTAAAATTCAGGTTTTACTTTTTCTTCAAATGGGTAAATAAATTTGAAAAAAATTATCTAAGCAGTGATCAGGAGTGGGTAAGATTTTATTTTACACGTATAGCAACTAATCTAAGGAAAAATCACAAGTTTTGCTGTCATGGGCGAGTTAGGTAACTGTGGCATCTTGTATGGCAGCTAAGATTCTTGATAATCTGCTCTGCCCAGTGACGAGGCTATATTTGTCTAGTTCCTGAGCTGACCACTCATGTATCTGATGTTCTCAATTAGTCTCTAAGGGTCAGTGTGAGGTAACATCATTTAAGTTTGCCAAAGCACAAACCACATCTAGTAAAGACAAACCATTGAGTGTAATGGCTATGTCTGTCTCATAGACAGTCTGTGAGACAGACATGTTAGCTTGTTTGTATTCTAATTTTGCCTTTGGCAGAACATTTAAACTAATAGCATTTGTGCACTGATTTGATTATTGAGACTGTGTAGGTGATGTCCCCTTTAAATTGGTATAGACTATTCAAATTATTTTATCTGCCTCGCTCTGTACTTTACGTACGCACCAGTTTGTGACCCACCATTGACAAAGAAATTATTTTTCAGATATTTATAATGGATTTCCCCAGCTTCTGTAAAACTGGACCTTCTAATATGCAAAATGGAATATGCACTCAATGGATTGATTCACGACTACTGGAATAATTCATTTTATTGAACTTTTTGTTCAGGGCACAGATATGTTTCTGTGCGTGATGCTGAGGTTCCTTAAGCAGTTACTGCTTCCCCCTCTGCATATCTATTCTACAGTTACACAGAGGTGAGCTATTTTCGTTCAAAAGTAATCACCAATGTCTGGCATGGGAAAAGAGAACTTTTCATACTTCAGATTTGTCATTTTCATTACTAATACATATTATCAGTAATGAACAATTATACTGTATTAGCATTCTATTTTATTTTTATGAACCAGTTTTCACTTTAGATTATATATGCATTATGTATCTAAGAACTAAAAGTGATTTAATTGTATAGCTATTTGTAAATGGCTAAGAAAATATTAATCTTGACCAATCAAGAAGCTTTTTAAAGTTGACTAATGACACAAGTAAATTATAGTTATAACTGTTTGTATTACTTTCAAGCAATTAAGAGAATCCAATGCTTATGACCAGTCATTAAACTGTTAATGACTTTCTTTTAAACCCTTATGGGTGTCTTCTAATCAAACTAAAATGTGTTTTAGTGCTCCTGCTACACCATATGGTATTTCAAACACTAAGTGGTGACAATTAATAAGGTCACCTCCATTAAAAAAAAAATCGATACAAGGACCTTACTCTTGGTAATATAAGGTACTGATAAACAGTCATTTTACCTCTTAATGTATGATGTCAATGTTAAAAAATATCAGAATAAAAAGGGCTGACAAAAAATTATATTAGAGTACTGGTATATAAAAAAATGTAAACCGAACATGAATTTATTTTCTGATCAAATGTGTTCTGTAACATAGAACCCTCTGATGGGACACCACCCTCTAAAACAACACAAGACACCACTGTGGAAACACTGCAAGATAAATCTGTGCTCATTCCCCAAGCAAAACTCTAATGATGGGTATTTTTCATTTTCGCGCAGATACCGTTTTCTTGGTCAGCAGACAGCCTGCAGATTGGCTGCTTTATTTTCCCTTATTCACTGCTACCAACATCTATCAGACATGTTCTCCTCTGGTCTGCAAGAAATAATTAGTCTACTGGATAGGTCAACTTAATCATTCCTGAAAATAATATTCAATTATCTTCACAGCAACTTCTAGAGCATGTCTCCTATTTTTAGACTGCCCCTTCTGTTTTACAGAGATAGGTAATTTGATCATTTTTATGTCGGGCTCACAATACAAAGCAGCAGAGAGTCAACTGTGCTAAACAGTCCTTGTAGGATAACCTATTATGCCTTAATAATAGCTCCAGCTTTCTTATTGTCTTTTCCTTTCTATGGTGCACTGCCAGTGAATTCCACTTGATTATGGCTCAGGTCTGCACTACCATTCCTCTCAGTTTTCCATTGATTGTCCTTGACTTATATCATCAGTCAGTCTTAGCAAACAGAGTGATTAACTCTAACCCAGGATAAAATGATAACCTGGAGCCAAGATCAACTTTGCCACCTTCTTGCAAATAAATGGTGGTTTTTGGATGAGAAAAGGAAGCCAGGCCATCATGTTTAATAATGCAAAACATTCAGCATAACCTCATCAAGGTAGGTCATGTGTCTAAAAATCTATAGATATAAAACTGAAGCCATTTTACTTCAACTTCTATGAGTCATGGTCAAGAGATTAAATTCAAAAGATAAAATGCTATAATGTAATTTACACGTGGGCTATTTGGTGGTTTGCACCCTCCCCTCACAGCAAGTAGGTTTATGGTTTTAATACCAGCTGTGGGCCAAAAACACACAAACATGTTTGACTGGTTGTTGATTCAAAGTTTACTCCAGGAGTGAGTATGAGTGTGCATGGTGTTTGTCTCTGTGACCCTAAGATGTACTGGCAACCTGTCCAGGGAGTAACCTGCCTCTCGTCCACTGTATACTTGGATAGGCTCCAGTTCCCCCGCCACCCTGTTAGGAATAGGCAGTATAGAAAATGGATAGATGGAAGGACATGGATGGATTATTTACATTTAGCTCTGTACATCCTTAGAAATCCGTTTGATTCATCGAGCTGTAAATGAGGTATTTAAGTTGCTGTAATATCTGAGCTAATGATATACAGTCTGAGAATGGGCTAAAAATGCAGACTCACTGCTTTGATTTGAGGGTATTTTCATCTTTATTGGAGCCCGTTCCTTTAGGAGACTGAAATGTACAATAATTGGACAATTCACTCGAAAACTCTTTCATGGGCTGGTGTGGGCTATTCCTTCAGCAACATAAAAAGCCCTGGACGTCCACAGAAGATAACATGAGATGCTGGATTTTCACAGGACTTGCACTCCAGGAGGTAGATATAACATTACCCTTGTCTACTAAAACTGAAAAGACCTCAGGGGGAAACTAATGAGCCTCAAGAAGTGACTTTGAAATAATAAAAAAATCTAAAAAGCCAGATGAGCCCTTAAACTGCATTCTTTGAACAGATGAAAGAAAGATTAGCCTGGACAGGAATAGCAGGGACAGACTGGAAAAGACTTGGAATGGTTTGTAATCTGAAACATACAGCATCGACGATAAAACGTGCAGAGGCAGCGGGATAGTGTGAGCATCCATGATGCCCAGGGGCACTGGGTTACTGTTTTTAATGATAAAGTGATGAAAGATAAAGTCAGATAAAGTCTGATTCAACACAAAGCAGTGAAGACAGAGCTTTAGGTGAACCAAAAATCCTTGAAACAGAAATCTTGTCATTGTTCGGTCAGTTGCCTGATTTCAAACAAGCAACATTTTTACTTTATTGTGAACAAAATATAAGGCAGAAAAGGCTACAATGAAATTAACAGCTGAGAACTGATGTAGTAAAGCAACACAATAAAAGAAGCCCACACTTTGGGGAAATTCGATCCAAATTGCATGCAATCACTGTCTACAAATTTCTTTTGTCAAAATATTTTTAATTTTCATGCGGGCCTACATCATTTAAACAAGGAAAACACTTTTAATTCAAAATAATACAGAAACGAGAATAGGATAAAGCCAGAAGAGTAAAAAAGAAGGAAAGAAATCAGCAGGTCTGGCATGCACAGACCCGCAAACAAAAAATGAATTTGCAGCTCCACAAGTGAAATTTGTCTCAGACATAACCTGCAAACTCCATTTCACACATTACCCTTCTTACTCTCACTCTTTCTGTCAGTGTATCCCTGTCTCCATCACTCTCCTCCCCTCGCGCTGGCTCTCATTCTCACACCAGTCACAATAAAGACTTGGAGGATAAATAACTAATCCAGCGTTTATATTCGATGCTCCAGGAAACAGCATCGTTGTCATCACAGCAAAGAGTCTTCTGGAATCATCATTTGTCCAGATGGATTATGACCTTTGATGTTGGATTTGTGGAAAGTATAGCAATGCTGCTCCGTTGCGAGCTACTGTCACATCTTTGAGAGCGGCTCCGCTTCAGGCTCAGCAGTTTATGCACATCCACATTGGCTCTCAGACAGCCTCACCCCACGCTTAAAACTTAAGGCTTCACTCTGATAATCTTATGCCTTTAATCTTGAGCATTTTACACTTGAATGTATCCAATCTAAAGGTAAAAGTCATGCAAGAATAACCTTCCCCCTGACTGACCAACAATGTGAGTGAGAACAGTGACAGAAAAAAAAAAAAAACGGGATTTCCAAAGAAAGACATTGCTGCTCCACTCTCCTTCTCCCATAACAAACAGGTGATGAACTGATAGAAAAAACAAATCACTAAGAACACTTTGGACTATCCTCGACACTGGTACTAAGTCTTGTTATGAGATGAAACACCACTGCTCCAAACGTGTCTGGTGATACCATTGGAGTGCACTAAAACGCTTCCCGCTGGAATGTGGGGTGAGATCTGGAGACTGTGAAGTCTGGATAGAATTTATATCATCACCGTCATCTTCAGAGAGCAGAAAGGTATCCATAATTATATATAATAATGCACCGGCCTAGTCACCGTGAAACACATTCTCACCGCAAATAGCTCATTTTGTTTGGACACCCATCAGTGAATCATTGAGTGCTCATAATCAAAAGAAGGAGGAAAATGATAGTTTAAATGGCCACACAGACATATAAAACAGGACAATCAAAAGAAATGAGAAAGATCAAATTCATCCATGTCGCTCATGAAAAGAGGCCAGCCCGCCAACATTTGAACTAAAATAATTTAGTGAAAGAAAAAAGAAACACCCAGCTTTGATGCCATACCAGTCTGTACTCTACCCATCATCAGCCTTACGAGTGGGGGCCACATCAGACAATATCGGCGCCATCCTGCTCTGTAAAAGAAGGCTTTCACTGCCCTGAGAGGTGCAGAAGATCCAGTTACCTCTGAGTTTCTTTGCAGACACTCTCATCTATGGGAGGGTGCTCTCTTGTGGCCACTGGGAGTAAAATATGACCGATGGATGCAGCAAGGATGGATTGACAGGAAATATTATGCTCTAACGAAGCAAGACCTGTGCTGCTGGATTAATTTTATAGACAGCGATTCTATTCAGATTTCTTAAGGAAAAAAATAAGGGAAAGATGATTGAAATATGACTTAGATAGATAGATAGATAGATAGATAGATAGATAGATAGATAGATAG
>CAJRST010039999.1:13057235-13274638 GCA_907169785.1 Menidia menidia | reverse complement strand
TAGATAGATAGATAGATAGATAGATAGATAGATAGATAGATAGATAGATAGATAGATAGATAGATAGATAGATAGATAGATAGATAGATAGATAGATAGATAGATAGATAGATAGATAGATAGATAGATCGGTCATCAGCGTGGTGAACCAGCTGGGAACTGAATCCAGCTCTGATTGCGCGCTCTGCGTTCCAGGTTTTCTGTTTCTCCCCTCACATCTATTTCCTCCTCTTCTGCTACTAGTGTACCTTCACTTGTTCAACCTTCAGTCTGGGAGGAGGAGGATGATATATGATTGGCCAGCCAAGGACTGGTAGTGTGGAGGTTGGCACTGTGAGGCTGGCGTTGTTCCCCGTGCTCATGTTTACACCTTGCGGAAGGGGGCAAGACAAAACACCCAGTTCCAGAGCACACTCGGGAGTAAAGTCTTTCGTTTTCGTGGTTACCTGATAGCATCCACTCGTTCTACTAATATTTTTATTTTTATTTTTTGTAGTTGTAGTTGCACAGCAACTTTGTGTCGCTCGTCTGATTGAGACGACGTTCATGTCAATCCGTTCAGCGCAATTATGCGTCAAACTTTTTGGTGACTCCAGTGGCTCCTCTGCGCTCACGGCTCCCAGTTAAGCGGAGTGGAGCTGGGAATCAGGTCAGTCTGGAACTGCATGGACAGTTGGTTTCTTAATATTCAAAAAGATCCACGGACCGCAAAAAACTTTGTCAAAGGAATTAACGCTCCGTCCTTTTTTTTTTTTCCTCCAGATTTTCACACACTTTTTGGTGATGGATGTGTTTTAAGGCATTGCTGTTTCTATAAGCGGACAGTATTAACTTTACCAGAACAACGGCTATCAGTCCTTTCCAGAGTTACTGAACTCATACGCGATCTCCGGAGGACCGTGGAGCTCCCCGGCGTGGACAACGAGCTTCCGCAGCGGCACAGCCGAGAAAGATGCGCTCCCTCCGAAAGCAACGTGACCAAGAGCTTGGTCTTCTGCTTCTGCTTCTGCTGCTCGGGGGATATGTCGTGTCTGGCACAGGTAAGATTTTAGACTTACTATTAATTTAAATTGCATTCACTGTGGAACGCACATGATACAGCATAAACACAATCTACACAGATTCCCAAATGGCTATTTCCTGTGGTGATTGAAGGTATTTATGTCAGTATTTAGGTTGTCAACATTGAACCAAAAATGTGCAACATCCAAGTTAACATTTGACCCCAGTGTGTGGTCCATGATATTAAAGTGTGTAGGATCGCTAAAAGTACAATGCAGGGGTCTTGTGTCGCTTGCTGGATAGGACGAAAAGCCCCCCCCCAGTCTTCAGTTTTACAGCAGACCTGAGCTCAGTGTTCTCCATTCTACTTGTAGCGGAAAAAATCAAACTCCCCTGGTGCGCAGGGAGTAATTAAGGCTTTGCTCCGTGCCTTCTTGGCCTCCCCAAAAAGAAATGGAAAAACCACGAGAAAGAAAAAAAAAAAGGGGGGGGGGGGGATAAAAGAACATTGTCAACCCTAGCAGAAGTGATTTTTTTTTTAATCTAAATCCAAACGGCTTCTAAATTTTGTCACGCTTTTTTATGCTGCAACGCAAAAGATTTCTTCAATTTTAAACTCGCCAACCTCCACCATCTATACCCGTTTAATCATTATTTAATTAGAGAAAGTCACAATCTAAGCAGATCAGTTTAGATTGGCTGCAGACTTCCATCAGCGGATTGCCAAGTGTGATGAGGCTCGCTCTCACGGAGATGGACGCTACGCGCTTGGCACGCAGGCGGTGTTGGTGCTGCTGCTGGGACAGGACATCAAGGTGACACTTCAATATTGTGGATCCTTTCACAGTAGCCTTTTTAGCAAGTGTAGTCTTTTCAGTCTTTTCCTCTTCTTTTGTCAGATCAGATTGAAAGACAAAGGTTTAGGAGATTGTGGATTAAGCTCGGTTTATGGTGGGCAAAAAATGAACAATACAGTGGGTGTGTGCAGAATTGAAGCATTTGCCAAAAGACCACCAAAGTAGATAAAAATATATTCCTCACGAAAAACGACTTTTTTTACTCAGTCACAACTGTCTTTTGTGGACACACAGACTGCCTGGTATAGGCAACGATGTCTTTGAGTACTAATAGGAGCCCATGGCTTTACCTCCCAAGGTCCTTGTGTGTATTATGCCGAGAACAGACAGAGCAGAAAAGCAGCTTATGTTTATTAAAATTGTGGGCTATTGTAAAATCCTTGCATGAGAAATGTTGATAAAAAACAGTCGAGGACTGGAATGAGATCCTGTTAAGGGAGCAGAACCAGGAGGAGGAGATCACCAGGGGACAACAGCACCGTGCGCCCCAGTAAAGTTTCAGTCTGGGAGAGAGCAAGGCAGAGATATATTTAGGGAAGGCATGATGGGACAGACTGACTGCATTTATCATCTCTCCCATTGTGTGTAAACCTTTCTTCTGCCTCCTCTATTCTAAAATCCCTCCTGCCTCAGTTTCTTCTTCCATTGTAGATGTGCTGAGCTCACATTTCTGCTTTGGTGCTCCTCTCCCTGTGTTGACATATTCATTAATTACCAGTTCTTCCAGGAAAACTTGTCTGGTGGTACTTCCCTGCTGTATTCCGTCTTTCTGTAATTGTGTCAATGCAAATGGTTTCATTCAGATTAGAAAACCACTCCAGAAATAAGCAGTGTTCAGGAGAAAAAATAAAGGAGCAAGCAATTTATCTGTGTACAGAACGGAGGGTCAAGACAGAAGAATGAGCGTTTGATAGTTAGAGGGCACTCTGGTGTACAGAATAATTAGGCGCAGCATGTCAGACACTCCCAAACAGGCCTGGAAGAAAAGTTACTCCCCCTCAGAATTTGCTGTGCTCTTTTGTATTAAATTAAAACATTACGTGTAATGACTTTGATTTTTTCTATCTGAAATATTTGTTGAGTTATTTTTTCAACTTTTCCGGAGCTAGAGGGTGGGGTTTAGATGCACGGAAAGAAAGGAATGTGACAACAGACTAACCTCAAGCAAAACACCAAAGCAGATTTGGCTTCAAAGACACTCAACAGATTGAGATGTCAGATTAGATTCGGGCATCTCTTAAACATGTAGTCATAACAAAAGTGCCGCCAGGCTGTTGCATGCACAGAGGTTTTAGGCAGGTGGTTGGGCACAGTGGTGGTTAAGCAGACAGACAGCTCTCCATGAGCCCGTCGGGTTTCACCGGCTAGTCCTGTTCACAGACCAGGCCGGGACAGAGTTGCTGTCCCGCAGCAGTGCATTAGTTTTATGACCGTCAGGCAGCAGGGGATGGGATTGCTGGCCAGCCACTGCCCTCTCTTCTCTATTATTCATATGTGCAAAGTGGTCTTTGTTAATATTTAAAATGTGCTTATGATGCTCAAATTCTTGACATCAGATATGGCTAAAGAGATAGAAGCGGGAGGGGAGCAGCCGCTGAGAACCCTTTAGTGTAACTGACACGGGTGGACGTAGGAGGTAGTCAAGGATTTCAGGATACAAAAAGACATTTAGGAACAGTAACCATTAAAGGCAAGTGTGCCACTTTTAGCCAGAAGCTGTAGCACATAATGCATGTGAACCAAACACATGTGTGATCAAAAAGAAGGGTTACATGGGGTAAGACTGAAAATTAAAGTCAAACAGGAGGAGGAAAAAAATACAAAAAGAAAAATGAAAAGAGAAAACAATCTGTGTGAGACACATTGAGATAGATTGATATCAGGGCTTTGCTTTTAAATATCCTCTATGGGAAAATGTGGAGAAGAAAACTCTTTAGCGGTGTCATTCAAGCATCATTAAACCTCTGGCACAGGCCAGAGACAAAGGTGGAGAAAATAGCTGGAAAAGCATGCAGTGTGCAGCAGAAAGCGGCTATGGCTAGCAACGCCACCAAAGAAACAGGAGTTAAAAAAGAAGGATTTGGTCGAGCAGAGATGTGGAGGATTGAAAGTGAAAAGAGACACACAAATCCACAAGGGGGATGTTTTTATTAAGGCTCTTATCGATGGAGAGAGCTCACGGTATTAAGAGTAGACATGTTTAATGCTTTGCCAATACTGTGCATGTTAGACAGGACTATAAATCTGCAGCAAACGGCGAGAGCAAAACAGCAGGTAAATGGAGAATGGAGCTGACTAAGAAGAATGAAAAGAGTACTAAGTTGCAGGACAAAAAATAGCAGAGATGGGCAGGTTTAATTATTGTTTATCTACAGAGACAGTATCTTAAAAAGTCTCTGGTGTTATTTAATCATTTTAAAGTTTAAAATGTCTTCTTTATCTCCCACCAGATGGTCTCTCCTGCTTGTGTCCCTTCATGTAAAAACACTATTGAAATGCGGGGATGTTTCAGTTTAACCCAACTTCCAAAGCATCTGATAACTTCAATTGTAAAAATGTTTTTGATTGAGTTGTCCATCCCAAGGTCAAACAGTAAAAAATAAATAAATAGCAGCATTCCTTTAATTAATCTACCATTGGCTTCTGAATGTTATTTAGCCGATTTTGGTATTTGGCAACCGAAGTCAAAGAATGTTAATGTTGGATTGAAAAAAACTGGTGAGGGGCGGGTGGGATACATGAACTCGGGGTGGAAAAGGAATAGTTTCGCTAGCAGATGGGAGTTGAGTTTCTGCCGGGCTGGCAGGACGGGGTACCCCCTGCCCTTCCATTCTGCCCCGTGGGGGCAGATGGGTGGAGCAGACAGGGAAACGGGAAGAAAACCTCTGTGGGGTGCCATTGTGTTTTATATGAATAGGAGAGTCCAAAAAGCTTTTTCTGCCTCTTTGTGTGAGGTAAAGGGGGACAGCAAGAGAACACACACACGCATTCATTCACAACTTCTACCCACACGAATGTGTGCTTAAGAACTATGTTACTGTTGCATAACCATTCATGCATTATACCTGCTTGTTTGAACTCAAACATGTCAGAATATCCAAACAATTGATGTAAAAACTCAAGCGCTGTGACTTCAAATGTCAAAAAGACAACACTCAGCACACATATGCACACACACACTTATGCAAAGCAGGGCGGCATCCTATGATAGAGAGTTAGCATTTGTGTGTGTCATACTGGTAGACCTGCTGGGTAACTTGGAAAGGGGAGAGTGAGTTTGTGTAGGAATTTTCATTTAAAATCTCAGCAGCACTCATGACCAATAGGATCAGGATTCTCTAAGGGGGGTCAAGCCAGATCCAGAGCAACTCCTTTACCCCTTGATAGACACATGCACACACGAATACACACTATAGTAAAAGTAGCTGAAATGAGGTCTATAGATCAGAGGCTGTGTCAGCTTTTGATTGGCTGTGCTTTGGTGTAACTCTGTGTGTGTCCTTTCTAAAAAGAGATGTTTTCAGACCATATAGATTCCCCGGGTCTTCTTAGTGGAGGCTTTTTCTTTATCTGTCTTTTTTTTCAAAAGGAAGTTGAGCCAAGTCCACTCTTAAACCACCGCCAGTCTGTTAATGCTGGTGTTTATGTCTGTTTGTATCTTTGTGTGTCATGTGGGCTCGGCTCACTGGAGGAAAATTCAGCTCAAAGTGTGCTAGAGGAGGAAATGTGCTGCATGGGGAAGGCTGTGGCAGTTAGTATTAGTGACTTTAATGAATTTGGCATATAAAGCTGCATTTCTCCACATCAACATTAATAAATTGCCACCACTTGTCCCCATTTCTCTTTTGCTCTTGCTTTATATTCTTGATAGTCTCATCAGGCATATAAATAGCTTTATAGCCTCATACATAGCAACCTCGGTCGTCCATATCCGTCCATATCCTTCTCACTCCATCTTTTTTTTTTCCCAGCAAGCTTTCTGCCAGAGTTTGGGAATTGCTCTTTAGAAGGCACTGTGAAAAATCCCATTTCTCTGAGTGTAACGCTTATTAGGGTCCCATCTGCCCTAAAGGTACTTATGAATGTGGGAGGTGTCTGGATTGTTGAGGGTGGGTAAAGGAAGGAGAGCGAAGAGGGCTTTGTCATGCCTGTGTGTAAGTGGATGTGGATGCCACGGGGGGCTTGTGAGAGGTGGGAAGGGGCTCTTAACACTGCAGAGCACACACAGAGCAGCTGGTGTGTCTAAAGTAGGGGAATGACACATGGACCTCCCTGGAGACATGGGCGTATTGAGCATACATGTGCATATATCTGTCTGACAAAGGGAACACAAATGATCCTGCATCCTTCGGTCTGTATGGCACGCAGCTAGGCAACAGCAGAACTCTCAGACAACTTACTTTTTGCCCCCTCCTTCAGATTTCAACTCACGGCAAATGATGTGTAATGAATGTGTGTGTGAGTGTGGGTGTGTAAAAAGAGGGACAGAGAAGTCTTGATGGATTTCGCGTGATTGGCTGCATGTCAGAGGTCTGCTACTCTGTGATTTAATGTAGTCGCTGTTGTGGAGCTGAGGCATCATGTTTGTCTCTTAAGATCATTGTCCCTGTCAGTAATGGGCGGGTGATTGGCCACTTAATCAGGGGCTGGCCAGTGCACGTCCAGACACTCTCGGGTTTTCCTTCACCTTCCCTCACCTTCGGCCTTTTTCCCCCTTGCCCATCTGTACCTTGTCTGTTCATTTCTGTTGCTTATTTCCTCTCCTTTTCCTTCATGGTCTCATCTCTCCTGAATATGATCGCTTAAGATAATGATTAGGTAAGGGGTCTGCTGTGCAAAATCTAAGTTCATCCTTAAAGCATAAGCACATCCGGACAAACAGCCCCAGTTGCCGCCGTAATCCTTATTTCTGCTCAGACACCCTTGGATCGCAACCATAGCAAAGAGAAGAGGAAAAGATTGAGATCTGGCCTCATCCACCCTTTAATTCCGCCAGTCGTCTTCAGCTCTACAACTTAATTCTTACTTCTCCTCTTGAGGCTTTGACTGAGAGCCTCCGACAAGACTGTAAAGATTCTGTTCTCGCTTGGATGCAGGTCTTAATCAAGGGCTGACAAGCCCATCTCGCCTTGCTTTGTGTGTTGGGGGCGGGCACCGCGCATTGGTGGAAAACCCAACTGTATTAGTCAGGTGTTTCTCCCTTTTTATGCACGGGTCACGGTGGGGTCAGACTCTCACTCTCAGTCAGCGCACTGCTTGCAAACACAGCGTACCTCTTTGCCTATGTGACTGCACCAGAGGAAACCCGATTTTTTTTCTTTTCTGCATTCACCATGAAGGATGCCATGTGATATTCTCATTTAAATGCAACCGCCACCAGTCATTGGCCGCTCTATAATAAGGTATGTGTGAAGTAGAGGAACAACAGATCCATATAATGTGGCAGATGTACCTGCTTGTAATTAAAGTTAGATTTAAGTGTCTGAGCTCGCGCGAGCATCAAGTGTGTCAGTGAGTGTGTGTTTCAAGCCTCTTACCTGCTGCTGACCAGATGGACTCAACAGCTGACCTCACGCTCACCTCTTCCCGCCACTCTTTTAAGATTAGCTGGCGAGCTGCAGAAAGGCATATGAGCATTATAAGTGACGTGTGAGGCTCCCCCCCCCCCCCCCCCCCACCCCCCAACTGCAGCGTCCAATCCTACAAACATACGCAGACTGATTATTCACCTAGAATAGTCAAATGACGATATGCTTTGTGTTTGGTCTGTGTGTGTGTGTGTGTTTGTGTGTGTGTGTTTGCGGCGCATGGCGTGCTGCTTGTGGGGATTATGAAAGCAGATGGACAGACATGCTGACTGGTGTGGGTTCATTAACTCTGGGTGTCTCTGTTCTGACTGCTGCTGGTCAGCCTCACTGCAGAACTGATTCAGCAACAGGACCAGGTGCACGGATTCTTTGTGTGTAATTAAGCCTACTAGATATTCATTTTCAATGATGTAAAGATTTTTATGCATTGCCGTTTTCATCAGAATTTCTTCAAAATCTTTTAAAATGAATATAAAGTATTCTGCGCTTTATATGAAAAATCCTCTTTTTTTCACGTGAAAAGCAGCAGGTTAAACATTCCTTCACAGTCGTCCTACTCCCAGCTTTGGCAAGACACAGCATCTTCTGATGAGGAATATCTCCACTGCATTCTACTGCTCTTTTGCCAGAGATGAATAGGTATACTTATAGTGGATCATTAAACACTGAGCAGTGTCTCCACTTCTGTAGCTTCAACCTTCACACTGCAGCCAGCTCCTGCCCTTTTCTTACGTGGTTTAATGAGAGAAACATGGATCACACAGTGACAGACATACCTGTGGAGAGCCAGACAGACATACAGACGGGATGACATATTCCTGGGCAGATGGATTGTTTGGAGCCCCATGGAGGCCTCATACCCATGATGAGAGAGGTGGTGAGGATTGAAAAAAATAATGGGGAAGAAATGGTGATGACGTTGTGATTAATGCTGGCTTTTGGAATGATGGATATAGCTCTTTATCATAGATGCTAATTTTGTAGAAGCAAGAGTTTAAAGGAGCGATCCTGAGGTGTTGTCTAAAGAGGATTTTATCACAGAGAAGCAGAAGTTAAATTGGGAGAAGCCAGATGTTCAATGTCCCATTCTTGGCTGACATATACTTAAACTACTAGAGCTTTTGGGAAACCCCTTTCAGCCAAGTCATTTCTAGAACAGTATTTGCAACAGCATTTATCAACTTGTGAATCAAATACAACAGAGTGGAGAAGGAGGCCAAATACAATCAGTTGGACTTCCACTAGACAAAAAAAGTTTTAAAAAAGCTAAAGGGAAGTTTCAAACAATAAAAGGAAAAAAAGAAAGCTGTGTTTGAACAGTTTATGCAATGATTTAGTGATGTGGCTCCATGTTGGCTCTCTTGCCCCTACAAGTGTAAACTGAAATAGCTCTTGGTTTGTGTTGGCTGAAAGAGGGGCATTAATCACAGCCTTGTTACATGTCACATGAAATTACTTCCACTACATCCACAGTTATGCTTTCTGTTTCAAAATGCTTTTTTAAATCAAAGAAAAACCTTGCCATAAGCTGTTACCTTGTCTCAAAAATGTTTGTCTTTCCAAACCTGACCGACCCCACACGACCAACGGTTTAGGTTCTGTGTGTGTAGGCAGGTGCTTAATGAAATGCATGATTTGATTGAAGAGCTGCTGCTAGCATAGAAACAAGGTTAATTATGGATGTTATTTGTTGTCCTCGTTGAATTAACTAGTTTCCCAAGTCTTTTATTTTCTTGAAACTTTAAATGTGCTGGTGGGGAAATGTTTTATTTGTATATAGTAAGGTGTTGGTTACTGATTTTGGTCTGAAAGGTTGAAAAGTGTTAAAAATTATATCTCAGAATGACATATGACCTCAGGAGTACAGACAGGTTATTGATATGCATGCCTGTTGTTTGGAACAACATTTTCCCAAGAGTATGTTATCCCCATGATGGAAAAATAGTTTTTAAAATACCTTTACAACCAAACAGCAGCATAACTTCACTGAGGCTCTCAAGTCGGGTCTGATGAGATGATGTAGTCTTTTTTGGCTTTGTTTATCGTTTGTCTTTTAGATTTAGGTTAGAAGACCATGAATAGTGGAAGGGAAGGACATGGAACATTTATGAGTGCCTGTCAGCGTCCACCCACGTTGCTGTCAGTGCCAGAGTGTGTGCATCTGTGAGCCTGCATTACCTGCATATGTTCGCATGGTGTTGTTCGTGTGTTTGGACTCAGTGCAGTCCTTCTTTATACTCTTGAGTTACAGTTGTATATTGGTATGGAGTGTGTAAATATCCTGCTGTTTTAAGCTCTCAGTTGTGGGCCTAACATTAGCACAACAATTTACACATCTGTCCCGAGGCAACTCCGAGAATAATGAAAGCCTCAGTCAAAAAGAGAATGTCTGCATGTGTGTGTGTGTGTGTGTGTGTGTGTGTTTGAAAGAAAGGACTTGGAGAGACTCTGTAAACAAGAGACAAGAGGAGGTTTATTAAAACCCCACTAGCACTCACCATCCCTTTGTCCCTCTATTCTCTCTGTCCCTCACCTCCTCTCCCCCTCTTTTAGCCAGAGGAGCGATTACATGCCTCTGTCTCTCTTGTCTTTCATCTCACTCTGTGAAGAGGAGAGGAATGAAGGTCTTCTGTGGCGTGTAATTACTCTGAGACATCCTGGATGAGGGCATCTGTCTCCACAAACAAAAAAAAAGCCACCCTCTCCCCCTTTAAATACCTCTTGATAGGAGAAGATCTAAAAAGAGACGTTAAACTGCCTTTGATCTACTACAGGGCTGTTGTCTTTACCTGCCACTTATAGAGGCCTGATAAGTACTATCACAAGTCCATTTATTTCATTAGAAGCCCTGACACTAACAGGCATGGCTCAGCTCCAGCACCGTGGGAATGAAATACACTGCTTCTGCATTCATTTTTAAGTAGAGTCATAATGATGACACATTTACAGGCTGAGGTTCCTGTCCCACCCATGACTCATGTTTCTGAATGATCGTGGCAGGGTGGATTTATATGGGCACACACTGGTACTGGCTCAACCACTAACTGGCCAAAAACACATTTGCATTCTGGGAAGTTAATAATGGGGCTCTTTGGAGGGAGAGCAAACGAGAAAGTCACTGCACTCTGACTTAATTCTGCTCATAGAAGTGCTGATGCCTCCAGATGGCGTTTTTACAGAGTGTGATATGGCCATTTTATGTGCGTGATTAGACACTTAGCCACTACTTTGGGAACTGCTTACTTTCGGGTATTGCCACTGGTCACAGCAATATAATAGCTTTATTGCTTCTTCATACTTATAGTTAAAGAAAATGCAAATAGGGTTAGCTAATGTGCTTCATAGAATGGACAAACATTTTACTAAATCAAAGATTTCTCCTTTTTTGCCTTTAAATGTGTATTGCTATGTTGTTACATTTTACATAGTGCGCTGAGGTCAAGCAGCACCCCTTTTTTAGCTGTAGATGTCCTGAATGTGTTCAACGTGTCTTTTTACTTGTGTAAATCCGCCCTCATTCACAGAGACTTAACTGTTTCTCTAAACCCTCTGGGAAATGAAGTGAGCGTTTCTCAGCAGCTCAAACAGATCTGGCTTTAGACAATAGACGGTGATCTTCTATTGCACTTAGCAGGGGCTGCTGAATAGGCCTGGGGTGGTGCAGCCATGCAGTTGCCGGACAATAGCCTGCTCAGCAGAAAGGCTGTGAGTGACCTCGAGCTGTGGCCCAGCCCTGTCCAAGCTGATCCCTGAACCACAGAGCGTCAGCACGGGGGTGAACCACAGCAGAGGCCTGCCGTCAATTGCACAGATCAACAGATATCAAATCAACTGCAGAGTTAGTTACACAACAATGTAGGAATTAAAAAAAAAACACGTTATTTTGCGGAAGGTGAATTTTAATCTGATCAAATTATTCATGTTTATTACAAAAAAGAAATAAAGCCCCTATGAACAATGCAAATGAACACTTTTTATGCCACATGTGTTTAAACCTTACACGAACAGAAGGGCAATAATGAAACATTGTGGTTTTATGGTCGAATAAACACTGGAAATGGAATTTCTTGATATGTCCCTTATGCCACATTTCTGAAAATATTTCCTTTTATTTTTCATTAAATTGAAATGTTAAAGAGCATCACATCTCTGAGGCACTTATATTGTTTATATCCAACCCTGTACTTTGATTCTATCATTTTCTCTTAATTCTCTCTCATTCTCCTTTTTTCCAGTTTTCTTCCATTTTCCATAGTGATGTGCTTGGTGAGAAAAGCTGGATGCTGTTTGATCCCTCAGGTTGAATTCTTCTCTAAAACTATGCAGGCTTTGTTCGAGCAGCATTTACCATAGTTTTAATAATAGCAACTCCAAGCCTCAAACCTACTCTTGCTTCCCAAAATAATCACCATCAGCATTTGAAACAAGCACAACCTAACACAAATCCCCACCATCAGGAATAAAGGCATCCACACACAGGAGATTCTGCTCTCATCCCAGCATTTTGATCACATGCTTCTTCCCCTCCTCCCCGCTTGTGTTTATTCTGTGGATTATTTAGACTTAATCTCTTTAGAGCATAATTCAGATTAGATTTTGTGTTATTATTATTGCTATGTCCATTCCCTACTGTAGGGATTTCCTGGACGCCGTAGTACTACTGCGTTTGGAAAATTGATTAAAACTGCTGACTGTTGTCCTAGATTGTGCACGCTCTGAAAAAATTGATAAAGAAAAACAAAAGCAAACTTGTATCGTGCTGCATTTTAGAAGAAACGTACCATCTAGCAGAGGCGTGGGACCACATGCTATCCACCATTACGTCTTACTTCAACAAATATTGTGAAAGAATTTAGAATTCAGAAACACTAAAGCAAAGAAGTCTGGGAATTTGTTTCTGACCTGCCAAAGGGATGCTAATCTATTTGATATTCAGATGCCGTGTTTAATTTGCATTGACAACACGGTGTTTAAACACCATCTGATTTTCATGCAACTGTTTATGCACAGTAATCTTAACATGAGAACCCTTGAATGAATTACACTATACACATGGATTCAGTGAGCGGAGATGAGAAAAATACATCCCCTGTTTAGAATTTGATTACATTTTTTTTTTTTTTAAATGGTAACAATATATTTTCATTTAATTGAAGTATCTTCCGTTTAACTATAGTCCTTTCCCGTGCATGTAACTGCGTTGTTTTCAGTCTAAATAAACTAAAACCCTTTATCCTGCGAGTCTAAAAAAAAGTATAAATTTTTCAACACTGAAATTCACCTTTCAGAAGCTCAAATTGTACAAGATCCCTCTCTGTCAGAGGTACATGACCTTTTCTGCACTTTACATCCTCCCTACTGTCCCCCTTTTTCTTGGTTTCTTTTCTCAATTAAGATGAATTATAGAATTGTGTTGGGAGACAGGGACAAGGAGTGCTTACTGTAATGTTTCCCTCAAGAAAGAAACCGAGTGCTGTTGATATTTTAGTCTCCGTGCCTCACACCCTCCTGTTCATAATGGACCGAAAGATATGCAGCAGCTTTCTCCAAATGCATGAGGGCCAGTACATGTGCATGCAAAGAGGAGAGGGAGGAAGGTGAAGGTGACGCATTTATTGCTCATATGTGAAGGTGGTGACTATAAAGGAGGTGCGAAAGTGGTGGCATTGGGGCTGTGTTTGCTCTGGCTGTTTGGGACTTGGAGATAGGCCGGGTTGGAGTGTACATTTCATTACTCGGTTCTCCCCAAGACGCCCAGCGTATGTCGCAGCTCCCTTTGTGGGTGCGTCAGATGATTAGATGAGCTGCACCTCTGTAAATGGATGCTATTGATCTCCACACCTTGTTATATGGAACACCTCAGAACATGATGAGTTTAAGACAAGATGACATGATGAATCTCTTGCTATCCAAAATTGCCTCTTCTGCTCAGTTAACTCTCTCTCCTTTTCATCTTCACATTCCTTAAATACACAGGTAACTTAGCTTCATCACGTCCACTTTGCTTCCGTGTATCTCTCTCTTTCGTCCTCATTTTGCTTCACTGATTGCTTTCAGTGTCTCCACAGCCATTAATGACTGGGGGACTGTGTAGTGTATAGAAATTTTGTTTTGCTTTGAATGCCATAATGTTTCATTTGTAAAAAAAAAAAAAAAGAAATATATATATTTACAAATGTCTGTATAGGGAAATGAAATTGAAACTGCAGTCTAGTGGTTTTCTACTTATATTTGCCTGCTAATGTTCAAGCACACCCTGTTCTTGGATTGAATAATCTTTTCCCTAAAAGATTGAAGTGAACGGTAAAATGTATGATCAATACTTCAGGGACAGTTGGTAACCATGCAACACTTTACTATCTCAGTCAAGTTTTATTTTGATTTTTGAAGTGGGTTAAGTAAAGCACTGAATAATTGCACAATCTTCCTGCAGAAGGCAGTGGTCATTTGGGACAATGAAGGAAGAAGACTTATGGCCAAGCAAAGTGGTTCAAAATAGAGGCATCAGAAAAAGCACATTTTTGCAATCTAAAAACCGTGCCTACACTTTCTTAGTGTATGCGGTATGCAGACTGCTCAGTTTATCAGTCTGTATATACACTGGCTGTAGCCGAAAAATAAAATGGCATGGTGTCCTTGATTTAAATTTAACCTTATTTTTTTTATATCATCAGACTGGCAGTTTTGAAAATCACAACAGATTAATGATTCCTACAAAAAAAAAAAAAAACTTGAGATCCTTTTGAACTAACCGGAATTGCAGAAGTCAAGTTGAGTTCTTGAAATTTAAAAGAAATGTCTATGAGAGCTGCTCGGCTATTCAAAAAACCCTTTTTTTTTCTTTCTCTCTTTTTTCCTGCAAAAGCGGTATCAGAATGATTCATCAGGGCCCGGAGCAGTGGTGCACATTCAACTGATCAGCTACAACCTAAATATGACGTTAATCAATCCTAAATAGTCAGTTCACAACTTTTCCATCATCTTTATAAAGAAATGTTGTTGGAAGTCTGAAAATAATATTTTTTTAAAGCTATGACAAGGTCCAAATTAACATTCCTGTGAAAAACACATGTGAAATAACTGTTTTAGGTGCAATGAGCAGTAAAAATAAAAATTAAGCAGTAAAGGAACAAAAGGGAGAGGAGCAAATGGATTCCCCGTTCCATGTTTCTTTAACACTCACTTAATAATTGAGATTCACTGAATTTTGGAAACATATTGCCATTTTTTTCATGCCACTGCATATGCGTCATAGTTCCCTTTCTCTAGAGAACGATATCATTGGGAACCTAAAAGTCCAGGCTGCACAGTGTTTTTCTGAGAATCCTTTGACTGTTAGCCCTGGCTGCTGTGCATGTTTTATCAGTGTGTGGTGTCGTCTTGTCGAGGCAGAACTCTGACAGTCCTGTAACATTGAGCACTGAAGTGTGGGATGTGGAGTTTACAGAAGGCTGGACCCTCTCACCTTCAAATTTGCAAAAAAAAAACAAAAACAAAACTCCTGCATGAATATTGGATTTCATCAACTAGCTTGGGCATGCTGTACAGCTGATAAACCCACACTGTCAGGCATGGATTTTTTCAGGCTTATTTTGAGCGGAGCTGCACATACAGTCTCATTTCATACACATCAGTCATTTTTAGCTTTGGCAACTAAGCAGGCAGCCTGTTTTATTGTGTTGAATATGGTGCAGATCAGCCCACTAACAGAACTACACGCATCCCACGTGGTTGCTGTGTTCTGGTTGGACCTCAAGACACTTACTGGATGTTCTTCAGCACACCGTCTGTATACACCTCACACAGCCAGACCCAGTAAAAGTTTGTTCTTGCTGTAAAAAAGGACCTGGGGAAGTCAGTCATGCTGAAAAGATAGTCAATTGTGGAAAGAAAATAGGAACACCTTTATGTTTTGAGGCTGCCATTGTGCTTCACAAATGACCCAATCGACAGACGCCATATGAAGGTCAAGCTGTTCCATTCTTATGGCATCTATTGTGGTTGTGTGCGTGTTCAAGAGATGACTTGTTGTTGTTGTTCTGCATGTTGAACTAAGAGAGTCCTTGGGGGATAAAGGAAAAGAAAATTAGCTGACACTGCACTTCTACAATACAGAAAAGGCATTATATACCTTAATCTCATATCAGTTAGCACTTGTATAAATAGTGGTTTAACTGACTGCAACTGTAAACCTGCAAAGACTAATTACCACATTCTGTAATTTTTCGCGCCACTAGTATATTTTAGACAGTTTTCTTGAAACCATTTTGCTGAGCAGGAAACATTTGTAGCTTGTTGTTGTGGCTATTGACACGGTGCTGCCTGTTTTTTCCATCTCATTAAGAAATCATAATCAGAAGAAGCTGTGGAAGTGTGGGCAGAGAGGCATTTCTGCAGAAAATACGCCAACGCTCATCTATGGTAACTCATCAATTCATTTTGAAGGATTTTTCTGAGCTTGGATGCCTTTATGAAAAGAAAGGAGAAAGTTACAGGAAGGTGAGCTTAGTGTGATGGTCACTGCTGTTCTGACTGAGAGGTATTCCGTTTATATGACTATATATGTTGTTGTTTTATTGAGCCGGTTCTTCCTCCGGTTTTTTACCTTCCTCTTGATCTGATTCAGCAGCTCAAATAATTGGAAAAGTTTAAGTGCAGGGGTTTGTTTCATGATGTGACTTATTAAACCGCTCAATTTCATATGTATACAGGGTGAAATGTTCACCACAGACGTGCATGTTCTTATTCATATGACTGCTAGCATATGCAAATTATAGTTGGTAATAAGAGCTTCTACAAATGAGCTCTGATGCTTTCTTTTTTTCGTTTGCAAGCCACTGCAACACAGTTTACCTGCTTAAGATAAGTTGATTTTTTTTCTAGTAAAAAAATTCCCCCATAATATTGTAAGTATATCATGCTGCCACAGTTTTATCATACAAAATATTAGTGATTATGTGAAAGCTTGGACGTGATGGAGATGGAGGTATGCTTTTTGACTACCTGTGTTTCATTTTATTATGTGGCTTTGCTGAAACGTCTTTGCATTGGACTTTAAAGCTCATAACTCAAAGAAGCGATTATAAAAAGTTAATCTATGAGGAGCAGAATAATCCCGACCGCTGCAGGGGAGATGGGTCTCTGGGTTGTGAATGTGAGAGTGTGTTTTGGTGGATACAAACCCTCATAAATCACACATATTCACATTACATAGACTGCCCCATAAAGCAGAGCAAATCTCATCAGGTCATGCCGTGTCCCATATGCTTTAGCACTTGATAAAGCTGTTTCCGTGTCTGTGCACAAATATTTCCACTTCTGACCTAGCATACTTCTGACTTTTTTTTAATCCAATACTGCAATTCTTTGAACAACTGGCTTGTTTTGCTCCCACAAGAATTTAAAACAAAGTATCTACAAAGCATAGATATAGTGTATTTGTGTATGATCTGATCTGCTTGGGAGTCTCTTCATCTATCCCATATGCAGGGTTCATTATTTGGCTTCTCGTCCCCGTGTAATCGATACTAGTCCAAAGAATCCAGGTCAACTTGGCTCCTGTAGCTCATCTGTCTTATCATCCCTCTCTATCAATCTCAGTCAGTGTTTCTGTCCCTGTGTCTTTTTTTGTTCCTCTATCCTTACGTTCCATCTTCTTGCTCCTGCTCTACCCCTCCTGAAAAATTGCTTTTCCCATCTGGAGTAAGCCCTGCATGAATGTTCCACTATTACTCCTCTTGTGGCCGTGATTAAAAATAGATCAGAGTACAAAAGAGTCAGAATTATTCAAGACTATTCCTTCCCAGCCTCTTCTTGTCCTCCCCTCCCTTCTTGTACATGAGCTCTTATGGTTAGAAATGGGTATAAGATTGAAAGTGAAAAGTTGGCAACAAAATGTTCCAGTTTTAACCTTATTTCCGTGCCCAGAGTCTATATGTGTGTGCGCTTGTATGTGTGAACAGCAGTGATTGTTTGTCGGTGAGTATGTGTTCTGCCCGCGGATCTCTTTACTGGGTGCTGTCTCATGTCGAGCTGTGCATTTGAGAGGCTTGTCGAGGTAAAGCTCCTGTCAGCGCCTGGCCGGAGGGAGTGTACTGATGAAAGGCCTCTTCATCATCCTAATGGGATACACAAACCTCTTAACCAGTGCTGCTGTTTTGGCTTCAGCTGGGTGAAGGGATCCTGAGCAGGAGAGAGGGGAAAAGAGAACACTGAGTGAGGACGCCGGGCCACACGCACACTCCAAATACGACGCTGAAAACACACACGAGTGCACAGGTTAGGGAAAGGCAACGGGCAAACAAAACAGGGCTGCTGGGAGTCAGTCAGCTGCTGTGGACGAGTTGTGACTCTGGCTGACCTTTGGTTTGTGAGAGGTTCAGTCAGCCATGGCCATTAGGATCTGGGACAGAGTTAATACCCCGCTGTCTATGGTCATGTGCCCCTACTCTCCTCTGGAAGAGACCCAGGGTATGTGGAGTAGGACCAAAAACACGTCCTATCATGCTTTCAGCCATGTCGACCCCTTTTGATTTCTTCTTATCTTCTTAACATGTAATCATAATTTGACTGAGCGCTTCTGTAAACGCAACATTTGTAGGTTAGTTTGGTTTTAAAAAGTGGTCCTATTTCAATGCTAATGATATCTGAACACATTCACATCTGGAGGTTTTTCAGTCAGTGTGGTCAGTGCTGATATGCATTATCCTAACCTCTGGAAACCTTATTTGGCAATGGCTATGCTACACTTTGTTGTAGGGATGGCATTGTGGATAAATTATGAAATAAAAAAAAATCCCAGTGTCACTTTTATTTATCCCATCTGCCACTCACTTTGTTTCTTTGACATTTTGGAAAACCAAAGATTACACTTGTACGGGATTTGGTGCATATTAGATTAATTCAGCAATTACTTCGTCACATTCTAACATTTGGGCTTTCGAGTGAAATGTGTGGGGAAAAAAATAATTGGATTAGATTCAGTAAACATATTCAGTTCTCCTCCACGAGGGTTTTTACTTTTAAAACAAAAAATGTGAATATGCTGATGAGTATTTCAGAAGTTACGATGGGGAAGGGTTCATCCATCTGTGCAAGGGCGCACGGAAAAAATAATTTGAGGATGTCATCATCCAGAGTTTATGAGGTCAATTTTGTGCCTGCAGATGACAAGGCTGAAAACTATTGTTAAATCCATGGGTTCTTCAGGCCCCTTACTGAGGCTGAATTTAAAAACGCACTCAGTTTATGTCGTTGAAATCATTGTTCTGGCTTAAAGCCATCATTAGGGAACGACCATAAATGCAAAGCACAAAAGATAGACTGAGGTGAATTGTTCTGTGGTCTGACAAGTCAAAATTTTCATTTTGATGAGAGGAGTAATCTTTCTTCACACAATCAATGCGTCCTAAAGGATGCATCGATTGAACTATCTGTTCGCACAGATTTCAAAGTTTAGTGTTTGCAGTGATTTGAGGCTATAAAAGGGAACATGACATGGCAGCCTTCCCTCCTATCAATACTCCAGTAATGCTAAAGACCTCTTTCAAACAGATTTTGCTGTGGTTTGTGGTCAGATCTGCCACCCATTAAAAACATTGCCTTATGAAACAACACAAAAAATAAAAATCAGGCCCTAGACTAAAAAAAGAAAAGGAAACCAAAATCCTGTTTTGAATGTTGCTTTTCATGTTGTGTAATTCTTCTGATTCCAAACAATTACACAGATTTTAAAGCCACTGTAGCTGTGCAGTTTTTTTCCCTTACCTTCCTGGAGAAAATGACCCGTTCTGTGTAGTATTGTTCCTCATTACGCATGGTTCTTATGAAAGGAGCTTTGCTTCCTGACCAAAAACAAAACCCCTGGCCTGGACATATAAAAATAAACCATAAAATGTTATTTCATTTTCATGTCAGCATGTGCAGACCATTTCCACTTTCTTTGATAGTGACATATTTCCAACATCAGAATGATAATATTTTGGGTTTGCATGATCATAGGTTGCTTGCCAATCTGATCAGATCAGGGCTAAGAAGAGCACACGCAGTCAGGGTGAGGATCAAAGTAATGTGATGCCTCAGGGGGCAGCAGTGGGAGGATAGACAGACAGGAGAAGAAGCCAGCTAGATCAGGACAGAGTCTCTCATCATTATTATCACAGTGTCGCATGCTTTACCCGCGCAGTCACCATCAGTCGGCCTTGGCCCTGGATGCCTCTCCTTGCATCCCACCATCTCCCTCTCTTTCAGTTTATATACATAAACATGTGCAAGCTTTCCTCTCTCACAGCCTCCTGCTTTATTTGTCCATGCCAAAGCGATTTTGTTTTATTTTTGTTGTCATGCCCTCTTCATCACAGCTCACCATCACCACCATATCAGCCATTCCAGTCATACTGGCCTGGCCCTAGGCTATGGGCTGTCCTCTTTTCTAGCCCAGCCCTTATTAGGTCCTGTCCTTGGGTCAAGGAGACATTGAAGCAACTGCGGTGGAGAAAAGTAAAAAAAAACTCGAATTGGACAAGAATGAAAGCCTCATGAATGATTGATGTCCAACGGCTGACTCATCACACAGGGGGGAGGACCAATATTTTGACCTGGAACCTAATCAGATTTACATTTGGGGAGAAGTGGTGCGCACAGGTTGCAGAGATGTCTGTGCACTCTTCATGCTCTGCTGAGTTTCCAGGTCCTCCTGTTTCACAAGCTGTCTGAAATATTGCAATGAATGAAGAATGAAGAAAATTATGAATTTAATAAAAATTGTTCTCTGTGAAATAGTTGTGCTTTTGTAACTTTTATGTTTTGCTGCTGCACTGTGCTAGAATTACATGGAAGTCAAGCGAAGTATTGTGGATTTTCTTCTCCCTCTCACTGAAGTACACCAAAACGGTTGAAAATGTTAAATTAATTACCTTTTTTTAAGAATAAAATCCTGACAGAAGTTATTTTGTTTTTTGTCCAATGTAGCAAGTGGTTTGACTTGAAACGTCTTCTTTCTCTAACTCTCTGATGTCCTGGTTTTGGCAATGGTTTGAGAGGGAAATTTATTTTGAGGAAACGATGAAGCTAGGTATATAGCAAATGAAGGGAAAAGATCAGAAGGATAAAAAGAGCCATTAGCCTCTGCACAGGACTACTTTTTGCCTGCAAGACCCTGACATTCTGCAGAGTAAGGAGATTGAATCGCTCTTCAATCTGCTTCGTCTCCATTTGTCCTCCACTGCTATCGCCACATCACTTCTTGTCATCTACCTCCTCCACTGTGGATTTTCTGCCTATTAGGGTCCTAATCTTTACTGTTCCTTTGCCTAACTTTCACTCTGTCCTCGTTATCTAGCTATTTCTATCGCTACCATCTTCATTTTCATTTTCCATTTCCACTTTAAGTAAGACTTTTTCTTCTAGGTGCTTCTCAAGGTACTTTCAAATGACATAATCAAAGCCGTTTATAAACCCCTTTAACCAGCAACTGACTGATTATTTGTTCTAAAACTTGAAACAGTCCTCAAATATATTTTATCAATATTCATGATTTCAATTATGTGAAACATCTACCGGCTTTAGTGTGAATCTCACAGAGCTAACCAACCATGTTGGGCTTTAACAAGCTCACACAGACACAGTGCCATCCTACAGCCTGTTGCCTGTTGTCTGCTCCATATCTTGGGATTTCTCTGATGCAAGGGGACGCAATAATGGAGCAGAGTGACGCCAACCCTGCTGTGTTTATGCCGGAGTTTGATTGTGCTTTGTTTGTGGTTTGTGTTGTCACCTCTGTCAACTTGAGAACGTGTTGGGATGGAGATGTCAGTGTGTGTGAGGATCTGTGCATAAGCAAGGTCTGCTTGTGGGTTCCTGTAGACTGCTGAACCCTCTGTTTGTCCGTCCGTGTGTGTGTGTGTGTGTGTGTGTGTGTGTGTGTGGGTGAGTGAGTGAGGTGACGCTCGTGGTCAGTCGATCCGCTGTCAATCCAGCTCATCTGCTCATCTGTTCATTAACATGACAGAGTAGCCCTCCTGCCAAAGCAGTTAGTCACAAGAATCAGCCCCTGTCACAACACATTACAGCGGCATGGATCTCTAATAGCACTGGCAATTTTGGCAACCATAGCCAAAGCCCACCCCACATGCACACACACTAACGAAGAATTGCTCTCAGTCTGCACCCAGATAGTGTTTCTATGTTCCTCCCCGACTCTATTACCATAAAATCCGTCCACATCTTCCGTCCTTCCTTCCCTTCTTACATTTCTATCTCCTTGCAGTCAAACTAGCTGCCTTGCCAAAACTTCTCTCTTACTTTGCCCCTCCCTGTTTCCCTCCATTTTTGCCTTACTTCAGCTTACTTTTATGCACATAACCCCCATCTCACCCATTTTCTTGTCCTTTCTCCTGAATTTTACTCCCTGACAGGCTCTATTTCTGTCTCCCGTTCCCCTGCTCTCTTTCTTCATAATGCTTGGGGAGATCCATACTTTTCATTTTTAATCCATCTGTCTTCTCCTTGTGTTGCTTTAGTTCTCCCTCTCTCCAGCTCACAAAGCACCCCTAACACTCTCCTCTCCTTCATTATCACTTGCTCAGGGTGTCTGATGTGATTTGTACAGGAAGTTTGATCCGGCCATCTTGGTGTCCCAGGGGAGCTGAGTTGTCATCTCATATGATAAAAACATATGTTGTGATGCGTGTGGTGGACTTCTTGCACAATCACACCTCATGATTTGTGACTGAACATATTATAGCATGACACATCCCAAAGAAGGTAACTTAAACCAGGCTTCAATCTTTATTTTGAACAAGGAACCTATGTGGAATGTAGACAAGTTCAATCCGGATTATAAAGATAAGTGAAAGAGTAGCAGGAAAGGCTTAAAACACAGTTGTGGGAGTTTAGGATAACTTGTAATTTGTCTGTCTCTGTGTCTCCAGTTTTACCACAGCCCCTAAGTGGCATGGGCTTACTGGTTTTGTTGAGGTTTGTCTATGTGTGAGGTCATGTGTTCAACTCCACCCTGACTCTTAGTGTGTGAGAGACAAAAATAGGGTGAGAAACGGCAGGGATTTACCTTTAGGGCAGGAGCTGTCTGTTCTCAAGAATGGGCCATAAACATTGCCTTTTACCAGTAGCCCTACCTCCTTTCACATGTTTACACACACGGTTATATACTGCAGAAGTCTGCTTGTGGTCACCAAGACTGAACCATTACGTGTTTTTAGTAAAGTTCTTGCATTCTTTTTTTTTTTTCAACTTAAAGAAAGATTCCCAATTTAATGTTTAAGAGATCTTTGCTGTTTTTCCTCTGAATGTTACTGTGAGTGAGTGTGTATGAGGCGTAATCAGTTTTAAGGGGCTATTAGAGAGGACAGAATAGTGACCTGGGGCAGGGGGGGGAGGGGGGTTGTTGCAGAATTTGGGAGAGAGGTGGATCAGAGGACAGGAGGCGGGGAGGGGAGAAACTGTTGCCCCGCTGTGGCTGAGCACAACTCGTGTGAGTAGAGTGGGATGGAGGGTGAAGCTTGGGCTAGGGGAGGGTAGCCAGGATAGGGTGGGTAATTACAGGGACCCGGAGAGAAGAGGCCTGTAATCAGCCGGCCCTGAGGAAGGAATGCAGCTCATCTTCTCATGTAATTACAGCCATTTAAGCAGCCCTGGTTTCCAAACACTCATCCCACTGTACTGCTCACCTTTTCACTATGCGTATTTACATGCACAGTCACACAGTCTGCAGCAGAGAAGGACGTATTTCAAACGAGGCTTCCAAATAGAGGAAGTGAGGTTGCACAAGACCTTTGTGTGAGCGGAGTGCGTGTGAATAGCTGTGTGGACGGCATGCCTCTTGAGGAGCTCACTCCATGTGAACGTCCGCCATGGCAACAAACCACTCCGGGTAGATTTGCACAACTCTTATCAAGCAGCCGTGCAGTTAGGGCACAGAGAAGCAGTGGCGCCTTACACCCAACACATCCAGCATTATCTGCACAAAGGCACAAGCAGGAAAAGGAAGTGTCTCTTAGTGGCATATGAGTTTGACCTCCACGTACAATAGTTGTGACACTGGTCTGTAATTTGGAGGAGATAATAGGACAACATCATTGTCTCACCCACTCTTCTTCCTCTTCCTCCCTCTCAGCCCTACTTGTCTCCACTTGTGATCGTGATTGATAGAGCTTCTTATGTATGCTTGTGTTCCCATGCAGTAGGTGGTTGCCGGGGCACACACAAACAACACAGGGCCACTTTTTGATGAGCAGTGATTAATGAGCTCGGTGGGGGGTGGCGCCCCCTAGCTGTGGTAGAGCACTTTTTCAGCATCAATGTGCAGCACAAGGCTCCAAGCACCAACAAAAACCCAAATCCTTTTAGTGCTCCCCCACTCAAAGTCACACTCACCCACTCGTTCAAAAACAGTCACAGAATATGACTTTGGAGTAGGCTGTAGGTTGCATAAATTATGGGGAAAATATAATCCATAGTTGGTCTATGAAGCTCCCGCCATGTCTCAAACGAATGTGGATGGGAAACAGCCACAAATCTCAGCAGTATTTACCTAGTTATCAGTGAAAAACACAGCTGACGGTCACTCTTTCATTGTGTGTTATTTACTGTCTGTAACTGTGAGGTTGGGTGACATGTTTGCACATGTTTCCCCTATGGCACAGCCTCCGATCGGGCCGATTAAGTCTTATTATTACACCAAAGAATTCAAGGGTAAAGAAGAGAAAGACAGAAGGTGAGTCCTTTTTAAAAAAAAAAATAGGCAGGTCGCACTTCATTTACAATTAGACGCTTCCAGAGCAACACACCTTGCAGCTAAGCGTGTGAAATCCACCCCCTTCACAGGCAGATCTGTAAATGAGGTCTTCTGCATTTGTCGTGCATGCGTGTGCAGGCATGTGTGTTGCCATGTCCGCAGGCCCTCTCTTCTTGCCACACGGACATGCTGGATGGACAAGCGAAGCATTTCTGTCACTGTGCATCTCCATCACCTGCTCGGCCTTCTCGCCTCTGCCAATCTGCTCTCCAGCCCTCTGTCACCTACCTCTGCCTGTCCTAGCATGGTCAATGAAGGGTAAAAACAAATGTGGCCGAGTCGCAAGCAAAGAATGACCTCAGGAAGTCTTAGCTTTCAGTTTTTGTGTAAAGGCATGTGGCATAATTGAGGAAGAAATGTGACATTGTAACTTTGAGGAAGCCCTGGAAACAAAGCTGGTTTTTACATTGTGTTTGTACAACACTACCAGGTGCAAATACCAGCTAATTGTTCCTTTAGGCAAGGAAATGTTTTAATTCCACCATGAAAGACTTGATGCACAAGCAGATCTGACAAACTTTAATTGAAAAAAGATTCAAAGCATTGTGCAACTTGTTGTTTTCTTTGTAATTGAACAGCTCTTAGATTCCCCTTCTAGCCTAAGCTTCCTCTAATGGGTAGGGTTTCAAAAATAATTTCTCGATTTAAACAAAACTAAAAAAAGACTGATTAAAACCCAAGTTCTTTTATGTTAAAATAATATAAAATCAATAATTCAAATCATTTTCATACATTGCCTTCCACATCTAATCACTATCTGTTTTTAATGGAAAACTTTAGTACATGTCTTATTAAGTAATCCCGCCTTTAATATAAACATGGCTCCTTTTTTTTTATTTGTTAAAAAGTGACAGCCATAATGTAAATGTGTTACAAAGAGATACTACGAGAAATGGGGGTAGAATCTTACATGCAAAGGAAGCATTCCAGACGGTTCATTCCCAGCATCTTCTGTGGGGGAGAACAACTCTGTTTGAAGACTTTGCAACACTGCGGACATTCCACAACAATTACGAATCTTAGAGAAGCTGAGGGGGGATATATGTGCTTGCTGTTCCAGGAGACGTTCCTTAGAGTCCATGGTGAGTACAAAGAATCCGACTGGCGTCAAAATAGCCCAAACCAGAACATGTAGAGGGCAGCATGAGAGAGCACACAGAGCTGGATCTGTGTCAGCCTTAGCAGGAAGTCAACCGCTGCTTCCTGCCTCCTGCTGCCTCACAGCCTTCACTGTGAAATAAAAATAATGGCATGTCTGTTACTCACTGGTGAATTAATGACGTTTCCTATTAAAAGATGACCATTTTTGCCCCCCGTGTGCTCAAAAGGGCTGCTTTAAATTGTAAGTGTTGCCTAGGGTGTGTGTGTGTGTGTGAGCAGTCAGATGGGTGAACTGCACGACTCCTCACACTCAGTCCGCCTTTGTACATGTGAGAAGTGATGTTGTGTCGCTCCTACATGCACTCCTGTGGCCTGATGCCAACAAACACACACGCAGACATGCTATCACACACTGAGACTGCGTCCTCCTTCCACATACAGTGTTATTTCCATCGAAACCGTCATCTAAATCTTGACGCTTGATTTTTTTCCAGTCTGCGCGTGTCCTCACTTTATTTTTTCCCCTGCTGCTTTCTTCACTCTGTTGCTGTGGCTATTATTTTTTTTTTAGGTTGATGAAGATGAGGTCAGTCTGAATATCAATCACTCAGTGTAATTGTCCTTTAAGGAATGCAAGGAGAGACTGTCTCCCTCCATCCATCTCTGTCTCTTTCAACCTGCGTCTGTGTGTGTGTCGGGTGTGTGAGTAACTGACACCGCAGGGGCTTCCTCACAAGAATGACAGTAATGAGGTAGATAGGATGAGGATGATATATATGCTCAGCCAATCAATGTTACATAATAGCTGTTGATCACTATATTAATTGGTCCTGTTGGCCGTGTCACCAGAGGCGGTGTCATATTTGACAGTCTGTCTACACATCTGTTTGTCCTCAGTGAGCTCAGCTAGCTGTGGGCTGCTGCTCCAGCCTTATGTGTGTTTGCATTTAAGGCTGTAGGCTGTCATTTGAAGTCAACTGGAGCTGCACAAAACGCTTTGAATCCAGCACGCAGGAGGAAAGGCAGACCGGGGTAAGGGGGAGCAAGAAGAATTGCTCTCGGGTGTCACAGATGCAACTGGAAGTCGGAAGGGGCTACGGGGTGGGAAGCTGTGCTTTTTTTTTATCTCAATGGATGCTTAAAAGAAAAGAAAATCGGAAAAACATTTGATCTTGCCAAACACAACTTGACCCCATGTCTTTTGTGGTTTCGCTCTCTTGTTTGGCCGCTTCAAAGTATTCTTCTGTATATCCTTTATTCTCTCTTTCGTGCCTCTCCCCCTCACCCTTCTATTCCCCTAACTTCTGAGTGCTGTGTTGGGATGGCGAGGGCACTGGAGGGGACAGTAATGACTAACTCTGTAAAGGTAATGATAAAGTACAGATGCTTTAGACTCCACTCTGGCTAGAGGCACTGGGGCTAAGAAAATTACAGTCCACTCTGTGTTTGTGTGTGTCTGTGTGTGAGAGAGAGGGAAACAAAGAGAATGAGATGCAGAGGGCAGAAAAAACAACAGTCAGGCAAGAGACAAAGACAGACTTAACTCTTATTTATTTTCCCTACCAAAAATGATAGCAATTCAGTATTCTGTATGGTGTGTGTGTGTGTGTGTGTGTGTGTCTGTCTGTCTGTCTTCTCCTCGCATGTTTTTGAGGGTTTTTTCTGCTGTCCATTTCCAGCCATCTTGTCTTCACATCTTGTCACCTTTGCCCGCATTCCTTTCTGTCTCTCTCACATGCAGGCCTGCCCTTCCGTTTAGCCCGGCTCAATCATTGTCATTGTGACTCTGTGGACCTTTCCACAAAAGTGGTTCCCATCTTGGTTTGGAGCAAGAAACTGACTTGGAAACCGCTCTTTCTGTTTCAGTAGTCAAAGAGCCTGATTCCAGCCACCCAAAAAGACTCAGTGCTGGCCCAAAGCAAAGGAGCCAGAGCCAGTGTAGTGTTGACACTAAGCTTTAACATAGACGAGAAGCTGAAAGGGCTGTATAAGCATACGTTTTCTGTAAATTTCCCTTTAGTTTAATATTCAAATATCAACTATCACTTTTTAAAATTTTGGCAGTGTTTCCATTTGTAGCGCTGTTCATGATTTGGATGACTCTTGTTTAAGGAAGCATTTATAAAGGGTGCCCAAGTACTGGTCAATAATGATAAATGGTCTCCCTGTACAGTAATCCTCTGCTGATATTCAGAATATACTCGAGGGAGGTTCGACCATGCATTGAAACAGCGGCATGAAGGCTCTAGCATTAGTTCTGAAACAGAACTGGGACAGGTTTGGTTGGATATAAGCTTTCAGTTACACTCCTCTGCAAACATGCCTCACAAAGGGCATGATGCCGTCACCTACAGTTAAGTTCAGCATAGAAAAATACAAGTTAGTGAGAAGGCAGTTCATAAGCATGGGTTGTCTACCGGCTAGATGTGTGTTTGTTCGCATGATTGTGTGCTCAGGAAAAGAATACATAGAAGTCTGTGTTTGCTGTCAAGCTGTCTGCTGTCTGTCATTAGAGTAATAAAAGACTTGCTGTGCTGCACAGCGAGGAGTTCTCGTCTTTAAGGCTCCTCCATTTTGCACAAATTGCCAGCTGCTGAGCTCTGATGGATGTTTGTATGCAAGCCCCTAAACACAGGTTCCACTTTAAACCCACCAGCTCCATTATTTCAGAAAAAGAGAGGGGGAGAAAAAAAAGCCTGTCTGTCTCCTTCCTCTGTCATCCCAAATGTTTTTTTTAATTAAACTGTGCCTCCCTGCAGGCCTCTGACCACAAACACAGACTCTTCAGAAAGAGAGATTTATCCAAATATGCAGGTCTCTCCTCCTTTTCTGTCTCCGTCTGAACCGCCGTCTATCTCTGTTTGTCTCTCTGTGCA
Organism: Menidia menidia; assembly: GCA_907169785.1. Classification (NCBI taxonomy): domain Eukaryota; kingdom Metazoa; phylum Chordata; class Actinopteri; order Atheriniformes; family Atherinopsidae; genus Menidia; species Menidia menidia. The sequence goes on along the minus strand of CAJRST010039999.1, from coordinate 13,246,401 downwards.
GCCTCTCGTCATGCCTGAGGAGTGACAGGCTGTATTTCTAGCCGATGTTTGAACACCGACTGATCAATGCTGGACAAAGGGAATGGAGCGGGAGTGAGGGGCAGGGAGGGGCAAGACAATCGGTTATTGACAGAGAATTTAGACTCTGAAAGAGTGGAGGCGCCGACTTTGTAAAAAGAAAAAGAGAGGGGAGAGCTGTGTGAATCACAATGATGATTGCGATTCATGGGCATTGTTAAGCATCACTTTTAGACGTGTTAACGTTCAGCTGTTACATTTGTTTGTGCTCACATGCATGTGTGCTTGCAATATTGTCCATGTTTAATTGAGCGAGCGCAAATGTGTAAGTGCTCTGTGCAAGCTCAGTGAGTAGAGTGTCTTGTTTACATTTCTTAGTTTGTCCTGCTTAAGCGTGCCTGTGAGATAAAGATGCATAGTATAATCCTGTATTTCCTACAGCAGGAGATATAAAAAAATGTAAAGAGGACAGATAAATGAGGGGTTTGATGATAGAGCCCTTTACTTGAATTCCTTTCAATCTTTGTTTAAGACATAAGTATAAAGAAAATAAATCTCAATATTCTCAGCAACTGACTTTTTTGTATTCATAAAATGTAAACAAAGCTGAGATGTGTTTCTTGTTTCTTGTGGCTTTACAGCGAAATCGCAGTCTGTTCTTACTGTCTGAAGATTTCAGCTGCTCAACAGTCTATGTTTGCCGTTATCGGAGTCTCCTCATAATCTGCCATAAATTTTAATAGGAAGCAGATCTGGGCTGCCAGTCAAGCACACACACTGTGAGCCTTTCTGCTGTAAGTTGTACAGAATGAGCTCTGGCACGTTTTCTGCTGAAATAACCACATATCTCTATAAAATATGTTGCTTTTATAATAAGCATGTCTCGCTGATGCACCCCTATATCATCAAAGTTGCTGGTTTGGATGGTGTTTTTCATCTCTTATAATCATAACATGAGGGTGATTTATTTTGCAGAGCTTTTTTTTTTTAATTTCTCAAAGTTTTGTCTGTGTATGTAAAGAATAACTCTGCAATGCAGTTGTTGGTATTTGCCCATCCCCTCCGTGGGACCAACGTGTCCTGTTAGGTGTGAGTTTTGCACTGTGCTGGAATCTAGAAGGGGTCAAACAGAAGGAGCGTTATAGTGAGTTTTATTCAGTCAGAGTTTAGTGAAATAGTGAGCGGAAGAAGTTTCTGGAGAAGAACAAGGAGGTGCGATGGCAAGAACACAGAGAAAAGGACAGATACAGGACGATGGGTCCATCCCGGGTTAAGCCTCTCTCCATGTGTCCTGCGGCCACAGCAATGCAGGGCTCAGAGCCGTGGTAGTACTCTTTCAGCCTCCTTTTGTCCCGTCAGACAGAATCATTTAATTGGAACAGTGGGATGGGAATAGGAAAGGGCCTGCTTTCCCATATTAGCAGACAATATCTTACTTTCTAAGTAGTTTTTCTTGTTCCCTGGTGGTAGAATAACTGATCAGCTTGGGCTTGATACATTTTGAAAATAGAGCACTGCAAATTTGCCCAGTTTAAATCTCACTGTGTGAAGGCAGTATTTTTCCACACACCTCCTTCTTAATCCACTGAATGCAGAGAATGAGATTTAAGAAGTGTGACATTGCTTTTTTTCTACATTCTTATGTGTATGCAAAGAGGAGGAAGTGCGCTGAGCTGGATCTGCCTGTAGCTTTTTCAGAAATCTCCAGGCCAGAGCCAGAGTTGTCAGTTCCCTGCATTCTGCTCCAGTCTTTCACTTAATGCTTATTGAATTCAGATCATTTTCATAAGGAGCAAGTTTTCTTCTGGAAGGTCAGAGCTATGAAAAATTTATAAGAACCTGGTTTAACCTGACTGGAAAGTGATGGAAAGAGTTCCAAGTCGGACGGTGTTAAATCATTATATAAAAAGTTAAAGACCAATAAAACCTGCTGACCTATAATGCCTTTAAAAAATGTATATACCTGTTTTTGCTACCTTGCGTGTGTCAGGGTTTGAACAAATTATTGTAAATGTACTTTTTTTTATCGATTCATTAGTTTTTGCTCTCTTTTCTACATAGATAGCATAGTGACATGATATATGTACCTAAAGATGTAGCACATAACTGTAGCCAGACCAGAAATATTGTATGCAGGATCTGCTTAGAATTAGTAGAGTAAAAAACCTGGATGAGAGGTCAGAAATTTTGTATTGCTTGTGCCAGGAGAAGCTCGGCCGAAGTGCCAGGAGGGATGTGTCACATTGGAAATGTCAGGGGATAATGTGTGATCAACAAGAAGGTCAGCAGCTCTCCTCCTCAGCTGAGAAGCATGGACTCTTCTATAGAGTTCCAGGCAGGAGGCCTTCATTGAACAGATTAGTGGGAAGACATGGAGGCAAAATGTCATAGCACTCCTCCACTTATAGTGCATACTGTCAACACCTTAAATGTCTTCTTGGAGAAAAAAAAGACAATCTTAGTCCTACGAAGCTCAATTTAGCCACATAAAACAATCTTCAGCCCACATACGTATTGGACAAATCTTTCATAATTCCTGTTTCTTTCAATCTGAGTCCAAGATGTTCTACAGAGCATATCCTGGGGACCCACCGCATTCAGGTTTCCACTGATAAACAGGCAACCTAATCATTTCTGTGATTGTGTTTTCTAGAGAGCAGCGACTACAGCGAGGCAGAGGTTCTCCCAGACTCATTCCCGTCTGCGCCAGCAGAGCCTCTCCCAGAATTCCTGCTGGAACCAGAGGACGCTTTCATAGTAAAGAACCGGCCAGTCCAGCTAAGGTGCAGAGCGTCGCCAGCCACTCAGATCTACTTCAAATGTAACGGAGAATGGGTCAATCAGAACGATCATATCACCAGAGAGAGCTTGGACCAGATCACAGGTGCACACACTCACCCGTGCAGAGGAGAGCTGTAGACATCACTGCACACGCATAGTAATGTCAGCTCGTATTTTACAGAGAAAAACATCATCTTCAATTACCAAAATCCATTTAAACTTCATAATCCATTAGGTCCTTTGGGATTTTATGTGCACGTTAACGGCTTTTGGCCTCCAGCCAATGCATTATTTATATGCAGTGTGAAAAACATGCCTTGGAGATAACCCCCCCCCCCCCCCCCCCGTCTCTGCGTAGGTCTAGTGGTGCGGGAGGTGGAAATATCCGTGTCGAGGACTCAGGTGGAGGAGCTGTTTGGGCTGGAAGACTACTGGTGCCAGTGTGTGGCCTGGAGTTCAGCGGGCACCACCAAGAGCAACCGTGCCTACGTTCGCATTGCATGTCAGTATCCAGTCTGTGGGCGTGAGACTGACCACGAGAAAGAAAGGGAAGACAGTGGAAAAACCTTTCGCTGATTTTTTCTTCCCCCGTTTTCTTTCTTCAAGCAAATCAATTTGCAGCAGTTCAAGGTGAAAAATATGAGAATGGCAGCAACTAACAGATGACTATATGTGTGTTGCCCCCTGTAGTCCTGAGGAAAAACTTTGAGCAGGAGCCTCTGGGGAGAGAGGTGCGACTGGAACAGGAGGTTCTGCTGCAGTGTCGGCCCCCAGAAGGCATGCCCGCTGCAGAGGTAGATGCCTCTCTCTTCGTCACCATTCTCCCACCTACTCATATAACGGTTTTTCCTCTCTCTTAGGATTGAGTTGATGGTTTCTTTTCTTTTTTTTAATAAGCAAGGTTTGAAATGCATTTCTGTTTCACATTGTAAAACCAAAGGAAGGTCACTTAGATGGACACCAGAGAGGAGGGCTAGCTAAAGCAGATACACACATTGTCCTAATGTGGACTGCCACAACATAAAACAAAAAGGAAGAGAGTAAAGGGCAACCTCTGACACCGCTAGTAAAAACTTCACAAAAGCACATGAATAACAGTGAATAATATCCTCAACGAAAAAGCTCAAAAAGCTTGAATAAACAGCATCCCATTCTTTGACACTGAGCTGCTCTGACTCTACCAGCCTATCTAAGAGCACATGAAATGGGATGATCTTCACAGAGAAAAATCAATACCACACATCCAAAAGGAAAACAAAATTACTTATAGATATTTATAATTCAAATAAGAAACCTGTTTTTGACAAATCATGCTGTTGATTCAAATGTCTTATTAAAATGGTTGTATGTGACATTAAAAAAAAAATCATAATGATGATGAAAAAGAAAAATAAGGGGGTGGCGATCACAGACCATCACATTGGAATTTTAGTGTGTTTGACTATAAATACCACTTGTGTTGCTTGTGGTAGTTAGCTATGATATGATCCTCATTATTAAGGAAGATGTGTTGTATTTTTCTGTGGAAAGAATGCTAAAATTCTCTAAGTGTTTGATGATTACCGAGAGTTGTGATGGCTTAATACTCTAAAGGTTTATAGTGTTTACTCAATAGCTTTTTTCATGGTGAGCTGGCTCATGTTTATGCATAAACAGCTGCTGGTTGTACAATGATTTATGACACCAAACAGCCAAAGAAAATATTAAAGAGAAAAATCACACAACTACAAAGAAAGATGAAAGTTTTCTAACCACATTTTTGCTCATCTTTGATAAGTTTTGTTTTAAATGTTTAGTTATCTTTCACGATGATTTTCTTCTTCTTACACCTTAGCCCTTTCTCTGCAAATAAGTTCCTGGCCTTTTGTAAATGTTCCCTTGTGTATCCGTCCAGGTGGACTGGCTGAAGAATGAAGATGTCATTGATCCATCGCAGGATTCCAATTTCCTAATCACCATTGATCATGACCTGATCATCAAACAGGCCAGACTCTCTGACACCGCTAACTACACATGTGTGGCCCGAAACGTGGTGGCTAAAAGACGCAGCAGCACAGCTACTCTCATCGTTTATGGTAAGACAACTTATTCGTTCTTTCTTATATTCCTTCTTCACAGCTCTTCCTAGAGACAAGACCTCCTCCCAATCATTCCGGATAGTACTTTTAATAAAGGTTTATTATGGTGTACATTACAAAAAAGGGACATTTTAGCATTAATGTTGTTCATTTTAGGCTATTGATAGGTTGACAACTTGTGAATGTGATAAATATAAATGTCTTCTTCTATGCTTGTCTTTCTCTGTGTCAGTAAGCGGAGGGTGGTCGTCGTGGACCGAATGGTCAGAGTGTAACGCTCGATGCGGGCGGGGCTTGCAGCGTCGAACGCGCAGCTGCACAAATCCTGCCCCACTGAATGGAGGAGCCTATTGTGAGGGCCTCTCACAGCAGAGGGTGACATGCACCACACTGTGTCCAGGTAAAGAACATTTCCCTTCTAATGTACTCCTGCATTGGGATATCAGGATACATCCCAATTAGAAGCAGCTGGAACTAGAATACACTTAAACTTTCAAGAAGCCATTAAACACCTTCTCCTCGTCTCTCTGGTTTACATCAAGCTTTCAGAACTGAAATGCAATCTTGTGTAGACATAAGAGAAACAAAGAGGTTGAAATGTTTTGCAGTCACACTTCTGACTTTGTTTTTGCTGCGTGTCAGCCTGCTCATGATTTAATGTGTTAAACTGAAAAAATAACGCTTTCAGCCATTGCATCTAACGCTACCTGCAGCGATGTAAAGATCAGGCTGTAACTCATATCTCTGTTGTCATTCCAGTGGATGGAGGCTGGACGGAGTGGTCAAAGTGGTCAGCCTGCGGGACAGAGTGCACTCACTGGCGCAGCCGCGAATGCCAGGCCCCCCCACCCAAAAATGGAGGAAAGCACTGCAGTGGCAGTATGATGGAGAGCAAAAACTGCACCGAGGGGCTGTGCACGAGAAGTGAGTCTCGGATTTCTTTAGTGACTTAGTCGTTTTAGAAATGTCAAGTTAGGGTAAATGTTTACCTTGATGTGAAATTCCCAAATCCCTTCCTTTTGCCATTTCATAGAGGACAAAATCTGTTGCTTTCAACTCACAAGTTCAAATATCTAGACTCCTATTAGGGCTGTCCCTGGTAGCATGTTTGCCGCGTCAGGTGATTGTTCAACTGATAACAGAAAAGCCTTGCTGGCTGTGATTTTTTTTGCTCCTAGTTCACAAATATAGAAGCACACCTGCATTTCAAAGCTATATTGTATTTAGCTGTGTTCCTTAGGTATTAAGCCGCTGCTGCACATTGAAAGTGAAAATGTGCCGGGAGATGGACTTTAAAAGAGCAAGTTACAAACAGATGATTCATAAGGGGAGATGTTGCTTTACCGACAAAGAAAGCAACTGATTCACGCCTAAAAAGCACGGACTGAAAGTGAGTGCAGAAAAGATAGAGAGAACAAGTGCAGGCTAAGAGAGTGGATGGAGTGGGAAGTGAGCATGACATGGCCAAGTCAAAAATTAGCACAAGGAAGAGCATATGAGAGTGAGTCAGACTCGCACTGACACCCAGTGTGCAGCCTGTGAGGAACTGGGAGGAATCCAGCTGACAGTGCATTACAATCTTAAAGTTGCATGTCCAAAAAGGCAGTGAGATACATTCATGTACACATTTAAAAAGTCAGGCCGGACTCTAAGCCCTCCGAATGCCTGGACATTGTGCAGAATTGGCGATCGTTTGCACACAGAGCATTACTGTGCTTTAAATCTGTCAGGCGGAGCTGACATAAACAGTGGCGAGATTATACACTTTGGCTGTACAGAGGAAAGCCGTCAGGAAAACAAGCCCCCAAGTGTCTCTGACTGAAAAAGAAGCATGGGAAGCACTGCTCTGTATAAGATCTGTCAGTGTGTAACGTACACAGACACTTTTATATTCCCTGCACGTTCATCTGATACTTCTGAGGTCACAAGCAGCCCCTCCCCCCCTTAGCTACTTTAGTGTTATACCCCAATCGCAAATGTTACATTTTCATCACCGACCAACATCTTCATAACTTCTCGGTAGATTCTAATTGATATTCAGACAAATGGCAAACTCTGGGAAGCCATTTGGTGTTTTGATGATGCTGTGGAGAAAAGGTTATTTGATTTGAGATCCACTAAGTGACACAATCCTGAAAGATGGTTTTGATATTCCTCAAACTGCTCAGTGATGATTCACATTGGCGTTATTTTGGAAATGACTACTCCCATTGGAGAAGATGTTTGTTTTTCAAAGGAAGAAGGTGATAACGTACCCCTTGGGGTACATTGACAGTCATCCCTGTTATTTCTAAAATAGTCTTTTACTCTGCCACTAGAAATGTTTCTATTCTCTTTAAATACGTTTACTGTTCTTTTATAGTGTATTTTTTCCATGTAATTTCTCTTTTTGCATTGATGAGTTTTTCTTATTTTTTCATTGCACTGAATTATTGTGACTTTCATTTGTGTAACAATTAGTACATACATTTTTATGTTTTTTTATTTTTTTTCCTTTCTTCTCTTGTTTTTTCTCCTGTTCAAACAGATAAAAAGATCTCTATTGAACATACAAGCCATCGTAAGTTCACATTTCATGACTTTGCTTCATATTGTCTGTGCGTGTGTGTGTTAGGTTCGGAGCTCTAACCTCTGAATTAACCTTTAGAGTTGAATGTGTGCGGTGTTTTGTGTCATCTCAGATCAGGTTCACTTAAAACAGGCCCCACCTTTTCGTCCGGCCTGTTTGTGTGTGTTGACGAACTGGAATTTGGGTTTTGGAGATGTCTTATAGTCTGCACATTGCACCCCATTGATCCATTATCCATGAGTTCTAAAGCATGATGTTTCTCAGTTAAAAACATTTGATTCCTCACAGAATATCTGTTCATCAGGGGTTTAGTTTACATTCGAATGATGATAATTCCTCTGTCTCAACGTAATGCGGACTCAGGGGAGAGTTCTCCCAGTAATGCACCTAATTTGCTATTGTTCCGTTTCTGATAATAAGTGCGGACGGCTGTCGGATTCTGTTCAGTCGCTCCACGTGAGAGCAGGAGCTCCCTTCTGCCAGCCCGCCTGCCTCCGGCTTTCTTCTCCTCCACACATCCCGATACCCTCACTGCCGCTCCGCAGTGTCTTTGGCTATCCTTATCTCCACTCCCCTCCTCAACACACTTATAATCCCTCTGTCCTCTCAACAAATCACAACCTTATCTTCCTCCTTCCTGTCACTTTTGCCAAATTGCTTCCTATCTAGCTCTCTCCTCCTCAGTATATCCAGCCTGTCTGCTACTTGCTTTTTTAGTTTTTATTTTTTTCTCTTGCTTCTTTATCTCCCGCCAACTTTGCTTGCCTCTTGCCTCTTTTCCACCGTGGTGTGACGGGCTCACGTGTACAGGCTGGGTCTGGCTCTGCCAGCATTGGGGAGTCAGGGCTAAGCAGGCAATGGAAATCCTGCTGACCAGTCAAGACCAATCACCCAGCAGGAGAGTAGGAGGGAGCTCAACAGGAAGCAGGTGAAGTCAGGGCCAGCCACCCCCTCACCCTGCTCCTGTCAATGCCCAGAAGCCCCCCCTGCATTGGAAGAAGAGCTCTTACTGTGCCTCTCTTCGATAATTAACCAAATAATGCGTATCAATCAAACATCATAGCACTCATTTCGCTCGGGTTATATTTTATTCCAACAGATAAGCAAGAATAGCCATGGACTTTTTTCTAAAGAAAGCTTCCTTAGGGGCAAAGTTAAAACGCTGGTTTGGTGAACATGTAGATGCTTATCAGTATTTGACTTACTGTATGGGACTATTTGGTTTCTCTATATGGGAGATAACGTGCTGTCAGCAAGGCACTGCGACTGAAATACCTTTGCTCTGAGCAAAAGCTGTAGATGTGATAATGACATTGTGAAGATTCTGTAGTCAATGTTCTTAATATTATGACATTTAGCATCAGTATCTGTGTCAATATTGCTTCACTGACTCAGAGATGATCTTTAAATTTCCCCTTTATCTAAAGCCTCATTGTAGATTTTAGAATGAGAAGGGTGGAGCTGTACAAGTTATTGCTCGTTTTTGCTCAAAAAGTCTGAAGGAGAATGTGGGTGGAAAGAATGGAAGAATGATATGTAGTGAGGGTCAGGCCACCAAAGAGTCAAGGCCAGTGGCTGTTTACATTCAAGAGAGAAATGCAGGTTTTTCCTCAGTGTGTAAACTGTGGGAAAAGATAATAGGGAATAATGTCAACATTCCACAGGTAAACCCATTAAGAACCTGGAGTTTGTGCTATCAAAGCTCATCTTTAAAATGTCAGTTGTCTGTTATTTTATAAAATAACCAGTAGTTTAGCTACTAACTTGATCTACAGTAGATTTTCCATTCCTGGTTGTGTTGTGTTAATGATGTGTTGACTGTCTGCCCCTTTTCCCCTGCTTTTAGCCATGGCCCCTGGTATGGGTGTGGCGGTCTACACAGGTCTGGTGGTGGCCTTGCTGCTGAGTGTGGTCATGGCGCTTTGTATAGGAGTGCTGGCATATCGCCGCCGATGCCGCCATCTCCACGGAGACATCACCGACTCTTCCTCTGCTCTCACCGCTGCATTCCATCCTGGAAACTACAAGCCTCCCAGACAGGGTGAGCTCCCACAAACACACATGTTCATCCATGTCATTGTTGTTGTTTGTTTTTCTCTGCTTTTTGTGTTTTTACATATTTTCTCGCTATGCCACAATTCATTCACTGTGACATTGCTATTTTTACCATCCCTTGAATTAATTTCCAGATGCCATTATCTCCTCTCAGTCAGCTCTCCATTCTTTACAGCGTTGAATTTTATACATTTTCAAGCATTTGTCACAGTGTCCGTTCTCTTGCTCTTGTCATCAAATATTAATTATCAGCGTTTATCCATTTTGTTCGTGTCACTTTTAGCCCAGTCTGTGTCACTTCCAGTGATAAGAGGCCTGTTTCTCTCTTTTTCATTCTGTCCACAGACAACCCTCACCCGCTTCATCCATCAGCTCCTCCAGATCTGACAGCTACAGCTGGCGCTTTCCGGGGGCCGCTTTTCTGCCTGCCACAGGGGGTCAATGACAGTCCTCACAAAATCCCCATGACCACCTCTCCGTTGCTGGACCCTATCCCCAGTCTTAAAATCAAGGTATACAACTCCTCTACCCTCTCATCCCTGGAGCTGCCGGCCGACGTGGGCTCGGGCGACGGAGAGATCCTCAGCCTGAAAACGGTGGGCACGGTGGGGAGAGAGCGAGAGTTTCACAGCCACACTCTGTCCAGAGAGCCAGGCTTGAGCACAAGTGCTACTCTGGGAAATCTGGGAGGACGCCTTACCATCCCCAATACAGGTAATACACGCTGCGTGAAGTGGCTTTTTCAGTGAAAACGGAATTCATTTGAATCCACAGTTGATCAGCAACATCTTATGTTGATTACACTACAAGAGGTCATAATATCTCCTCCTTCAGGTGTGAGCTTGCTGGTCCCGCCTGGCACAATCCCCCCGGGGAAGTTCTACGAGATGTACCTCATTATCAACAAGTGGGACAAAACAACGTTAGTGTCCTTCATCTTTATTCCTTTATTCCTCTCACTGCCTCTGCAGCCAGCCACAAGGCAGAATAGACCTCGCTCTCACCTCAATCAGTAACTTTTGCAATGCAATTCTGCCTGCTGTGTAGTCTATTTGGAGCTATTATCACGTTACCTGAGGACAGAAATTTGAACAAATGCCAGATGATGCCATGACAATTACCTTTTATAAATAAAGTCTGCTATTATGTTGCAAACTCATCTGTGGGTGATGATGCAGGTTACCATCTGAGGGCAGTCAGACAGTGCTAAGCCCGGTGGTGAGCTGTGGTCCCTCTGGTATGCTGCTGAATCGACCTGTGGTCCTTACCTTGCCTCATTGTGCCCAACTGGATACACCCACGCCCGACTGGACCCTCACACTCAAGACACAAACACACCAGGGTGCATGGGAGGTGAGAATTAAACTGGCCCCAGCGATGATTATCTTTTTGTTGGGAGAGGTGCGAGACATTGAAAACGCTGGTTCTGTTTTCACAGGAGGTACTGACAGTAGGGGAAGAGACTCTGTCTTCCCCGTGTTATCTGCAGCTGGAAGAGGAATGTTGTCATGTCCTCATGGAGCAGCTGGGAACATACGGCCTCGTGGGCCAGTCCTGCCCTCCGCAGCCTGCATGCAAACGCTTGCAACTGGCTTTGTTTGCCCCCCGAGCACCATGCCTCTCCCTGGACTACAGCCTCCGCATCTACTGTATCCATGACACCCCACATGCGCTCAAGGTGCCGCTTCTGTGTTCACATCTCCTCCACATACATCCCCTTTAGACTGTGTTAGTGTGTGTTTACATACAAACACTTCCCTCTCTCTTTCCTTTCTCACTGTTTTTCTTGGTGTTAGCTTCAATTCTAAAGATAACACTAAAATGACTGGGGGACATATTCACACACACATTTAGAAATTATACTCAGAGGGTTCTTTGTTTGGAGTTAAGTTTAAGAAGTCTTACCTTGGCACATGCATGTGGTTGACCATATATAAATATAATTTTTTTTAGAATATATAAATAAAGTGAAAAGATATGGCATGAATATAATAGGCACACAGTTGTGTTGAGCATTGTGCTGCATGTAGATACAGTAAAACCAAATGTCAATACCCACATACAGTATAACGAACTAGTTGCACAGCAGCAAGTCCCCAAAGTGATAATTTACTTAAGTAAAGATTAATACAGAATGTATTGATTTTTTTCTCCCCCATTTTCTCTGGCTAGTCTGAATAAGCAGTGGTACTGTATGGAACATTAATTTATCATGATAGCAGTCATGGTAGGCTCTGCTATTACTATGTTTTTCTCTCAGAGTATATTATATATATTACAGTGTTATAAATAATATATTATAGTGTTTAACTTATTATTTGAATTCTTCTTTAAAGTTTCTTGCATTGCATCTCAAATTAACTGACCACAAACATTTCCCCATGTATCACTTAGTGATTGGGGAAAAAAAGCCCTCCCACCTCTTTTTCTGCCAGACATTTTCTCCTCTACTCCTCTACTTATGAGACTCTTAAGCCTCTTAAACACCCACCTCCCTGCTCTGAACTGCTTTTTGGAGCTCTCTTAAGGGCTGAGATCCATTGTGAGTAACTTTATCTTTACTAGAATCTAGTCTTGAGCCCAAAGGCAAATTCTTGGAAAATATTCATATTTCTATGAATTTAGAAAACTATGATGCAGAATTTTGACAGTCGTTGTAGCTTCGCACCAGATAATTTCATCCAGTGCTGATGTGGTGATTATACACTTAAGAAGGCTGTTTGTTCTTACACGTGGGTTGTTGTACTCTTCTTTTTTTTAACAACAACCAAATTATATTTTTATTATAATTATACTTCTTAATTAGAATTCTTAGAACTTCTAAGTGCTTTGGATTGTTTCTTAATCTGAATTTCTAGTTTTAATATAAAAAGTGTCCTACTGGCTAAACCCACACTTATACAGTGTTCTTTTTTTATTTGGTCTGTCTATTTGTATATTAATAACAAATATCAGCAACATGAAAATGAAAAGATATTGTGAATGACAGACAAGAACCCTAGCTAGGTTTCTAAATATTTGATAACACTGCTGGTATAAACATGTTTGATATTATTTAGCAGGCGCACAAGAGGTAGAATGAATTTAATCAAGACTCCAATTATGGATGTAGGTCGTTTCAAATATCTGGTTCTTCACATGAGACCACTGATTTTGAGAAGTCAGACTAAACCGAAGATATACAAGTCTGTAAAGTTTTGTGGAAAATATGTCAATGTCTGAGTTTTGAAAGGCATTTGGTAATGATGTATTAATGAACTTATTCCATCATGAAAAAAGGTTTGATGTCTATTAACTTCAAATGTTGCTAACAGCTTGTATTCACTGAAAAGAAGGGCAAAGAAAGACGATTCCTCTGCTAAATTTTTTTGTTGTTTTCACTTGTAAAACCTAATGTTTTACAGAGACGTTTCAACAGAGTTTAAGTTCTGACACAATTCAGATGTTAAGATATGTTTTCGGCTTATTTACTGAAATGCTCATTTAGTAAACTAAGAGCTTTGATGATAAATAAAAGAGGTCAGATATTATTATTAAGTCTGAGATCGAAACACCACAAAGGACCTCAGCCATAATCATAATTATTAATTGATATATTATGTACTTAAAATATCCAGTTTACAATTCTAAATCATCATATATTACTCTTTTCTAATTTCCAAATGAAAAAATTCAAAAGCCACAGACAGATCTAATGCTGTTCGTCTGAGGGTAACAGAATGATGACATTTTGTGTTTCTGCCTAACCAGAACAATACAGCATTATTTTTGTCCAGATTTTTGTTTAATCCTCTTTCATGCTAATTTTGTAGAGGCTTAAAAGAAACAGGCACAATGTTTAAGCGATAATTGGTAAATTTGCTTGACGCACCTAATTTAAATAGTGGTTGGATTTGGTGCTTCTTGATCTAAACCTAATACAGCCCAGCTGGAGATTTCACCTTTGATTTGTAGCATAATTTGAAAACCCATTTGCCCTATTATCCACACACATGCAGCAATACACCCAAAAAGTGGTAGGCTATTAAGCAGTAAAAAAGTTCCACCTATCAAATGTGACACGTAATTAGAACAGGTTCAGATCTTATTTTAATTAGGTTTTACAATGTGAGCCTAAAAAGTCATGATTGAAAAACAAGGCTCACATAACAACAAGATATGTGAAGTGAAAAAGCATAACTTTAAATTAATTTAAATAATTATAAATAGAACATAACAGATATATGATGTTTGCACTGTATTGAAGTGCGGCACAAAATAATAACCCTTAAAGTTAATAAAAGATATTTCCATCGTTGCTTTGGGAAATAGAGACATGCCTTACAAATCCACCTTACTTCTTCAGATTCAATTTTGGTATGATATATTGAATCATCAGGCCCCAGAAGACACAAGTACTCAAAAGTAGAAAAATAACTGAGCTAGAACTAAACATTCAGTGAACATTTTACTGTCATCACAATCCAAAATGCATGACCTTCAGCTCTTTCAGCTCTCACACGTTTTCCACATTTTCTGCTATATGAACATCACACTTTGTTTAATCATTTTTAGAGGATTCATAAAAATGTGACGAGCCCCCCTCTCTCTCTCCCCCTGCCTCTGCAGGAGGTGCTGGATTTGGAGAGGAGTCTTGGCGGAATTTTGCTTGAAGATCCCAAGCTGCTGCTCTTCAAAGATAGCTACCACAATCTCCGCCTGTCCATCCACGACATTCCTCACACCTACTGGAGAAGCAAACTTCTGGCCAAGTACCAGGTGACACAATGCACGATGTATACTTGAGACATATCAGAAGTATAACTGGTGGACTTGATACTTTCTCTGCTGCATTCTCTCAGCCACAGAATAGAGATTACAGTCTGAACCTGTTGTGAATAAACAAACAGGAGATCTGATAGTGGACCTAATTCATGGACACTGTGCTTTAGACATAAATCTGAGCTCCAACACAGGGGGTACACAGAATTGTTGGCATCACCCATGATGAAAATAAAGCATTCCATCCACTCTTTGAATGGAAACTGAGTAGTATATGCTTCCAGACTCTCCTTTAGACAATAAACCAACTTTAATTGCAGTGCTGAGATTCTTTCTCCAGCTTTCTTCTTGAGCATCTCTCCTTTGTGTGACAGGAGATACCATTCTATCACATTTGGAGTGGCAGTCAGAGACCCCTTCACTGCACCTTCAGCCTGGAGAGGGGCAGCCTGGCTGTGTCCCAGCTCGCCTGCAAGATCTGTGTCCGGCAGGTGGAGGGAGAGGGACAGATATTCCAGCTGCACACAGACATCCAGGAGGTGAGGGTTACGGCTGAGCTCATCTGTGCCAAGCGGCGATAAAGTTGTAAAGCGATCGCGTCGTTATTCAAAGGCTGATCTCACTTCCTTTCGCTTCCATCCGCAAAACCAGACTCTGCCACCACACTCCCCCCTCCCCTCGGGAGGCACCTGCCTGCCTTCCTCCCAAGTGGGACCTTATGCCTTTCGCCTGCCTGAATCCATCCGTCAGAAGATCTGTGCCAGTTTGGATGCTCCCAGTGCTCGAGGGTGTGACTGGAGACTGTTGGCTCGCAGCCTGGGCTTTGACAGGTCAGATCTCTCATATGTCAGCTTGTGTCAGGAGCACACCTTCAACATTAGGAATATCAAAGTTTAATACGTGACTGTCTGTCAAGCTACATATTTTAGCTGTAGCTTGTGCAATATTAAAGTGTTATGAATCATTTAATGAATTAACTTTTTTGTAATCGTTGATTGGTTACTTTTTTTCTACTCACGTCTTGCCAAATCTCCCTTCCACCGCAGATATTTGAACTACTTTGCTACAAAGCCCAGCCCCACAGGTGTTCTGCTGGACTTATGGGAAGCATGTCACCAAGGTGACGCAGACCTGGTCTCTCTGGCAACTGCATTGGAAGAGATGGGCAAAAGTGAGGTGCTGGTTGTCATGACAACAGATGGGGATTGTTGATTGGGCAAGGAACAAAAGAATGAGCAAGATTTTTTTTTTTATTGCCACCTCCGTGATGAGAAGGAGAACACCTGCCCATGGATGTGCACACGTTGACGTGGATCTTTGACCTACAAAGAATTTTGGTTGCTTTACATATATTCATATTGTTCACCTCACCTCTTTTGCTGACTCATGATCAGCCGCTGTAGCTAGATATCAACCATAGCCCATCCCCATTATTGCAATCCAACAGCTATCCTGATTCAGCTTGAAGTCTTCAAAGCAATGTTGCAACCAGTTTGGGTATACCGAGGAATAGAATTGGTATCAAGTCGTCTGAAAAATGTGATGTCAACTGCCTTCTAGTACTGAAAATAACATTATTCTTGTATATTTACGGCAGTGCTTTGGGACAAATGCGAACATCCATGTATGTGTCACAGGCAAGTGCACATGACAACGGGGGATTGGCCATATTCCAGTAGCAGCATGAAAGTGCATGATTAAAACCATCTCACCTCATGGCAGGGACTTACATTTCTTGTCATTCAGTGAATGACAGGTGGCGCCATCCTGCCCACGGCCACCCGAGAAAACACACACTGCAACACAGGCGGGCTCCGTGGCCATTAGTCCACTCTGTGACACACAGATGAGGATTGCTTGTCTAACTGCCACGTAAGAAGATCGAGTCCTAAAGGTTCGAGTCATATTGCATATGGCCTAAGAAAAGCTGCCTTCTTCTTTGTGGTAGGAGATTGAATTGCAAAGTTAGTTTCAGAATTGGCAGATAACTCAGCTGACTCTATATTGTATCAACAAATGCCTCGAAGCCTTGGCATATCGCTCTGACTCGTAGGGGTGTTTCTCTTTCATTTCTCCTTGCATTCTTCCGTCACGCCGGCACACTCATATCTGCTGAGAATAAACCACATCATCCGTTAATAGTTTCCTTTGGGGAACGCCATTAATTTATTATCCATATTTGTGGATTACCTTTTTTGTTTGTTTGTTTCAACTGTCATCAGCACTACGTTAAAATAGAAGCTGTTTTGTCATCTTTGCTCATTTATGCAACTGACCTGCTTTTCATAGTTTTTTTTTTATTCAAGTAAAATGAGGCGATGGGAAGATGAGGTGCACAGCTGATATCTCCGTTGTGAATAACAAATCCATGTTTATGTTGTTCTTTTGTTTTGGGCATCTATTGAAAATGTCAAATATAAACTGTAAGACAACAGTAGAAATGATCTGGGGGAATTAACTGAATGCGTATTGTGGAAGTATTTTTGCTTTGCTTTAACTGAAGAGAGTTTCCAATTATAACAATTAAGCTAAATGAATAAATATATTTTACTTGATATCAGCCGGTCAGCGAGGAATAATTGCAGGTAATTTACCTCAACACAAACAAAAGTGTGTTTCTAATTTCCTCCCCATCATTCAGCTCATTATGTATCCCCGTTTTTTAAATTGAAACATAAAGTTGATCTGCTTTGTGATCAGAGTCCTCAAGCTGTTGGCATTATCCACATTGCTCTGTCAGTTTTTGTCAGATGGGAATTGAAAATTCTTTCATGTGTAACATCATCATTCTATTCATTCTGTGTTGTTGAGTCTCTTCCTCAAAGCAAAAAAAAGAAGAAAAAAGTGTTCATATCTTAAAATGATAAAAACCAAAACACCGGCAGTATCCCTCTTCTCCAGCAGTGAGTCATGTCACTGCTTTGTCTGAATGAACTGAGCGCATGTGTGTGTGCGTGTGTGAATGAATGAATTAATAGGTGTGTGTGGACAGTTGGGTGTGCATATTATATATACATATATACGTGTGTGTGTATATATATATTTGCACACATTTTTAATATCTGTCATTTCTCTCTGTAAGTGCTATGCAAGTACAAAAGAAAAGTGAAGCTTTTCCAATTCTTTTGTTTCCTGGAAGAGTAATTCTATTTTTTCAGATCAGGACATTGACAGGGTTTTCATTTTGTATCCCTAAAGTGGTTTAAGATTGGTTTAACATTCTTGGAGATGTTAATCCATGTGGGAATTCTCTATCAGGACTGGAAGAGTTGGATCGCCATCCGAGAAAGCAATCAATGTCAAAAACAAAGTGGTGCAGTGGCTTCAGCACAAGTTGAAACTATAATTGTGGACTCGTACCTGCAGGTCTTTGCTGTGAAGACATACCTGAACACAACCGGTTCAGTGCTTTGGATCCCTGAACACTTCTCTTAATTCTTGTTACAGAGACTGGCTAGCTTTAGACTTCAGTGTTTGTTCCTTCAGATTTCTTCAGTGTCTGCTGGATATTTTGCCATATTGCTGGATAACTTATGCTGGAGCTCTACTGGATTTAAACATGCTCCCTTTCAAAGAGATAAACTCAGCCTTTGTTCAAGAAGTCAGACATTTTTATGGAAAACTAAATGGATTCAGTGACATTATTTTCTCTCTGTAAAGTACCAATTGTAAATAAATGTCTAGCCTTCTTACCTGTAACTGAATATAATTTTTATGCAATAAATTATATTTCTTAGTTTAACAGGATTGTTTGTATGTGTCTGTTTGTCGCTGAGTTCAAATTCAGTATTGGAGAGCCAAACACTTCACTGTAAGCAAATCCCTCACAGCTTTTCTCTGGATCTTGGCACTTGCTACTGTGAGACTAAAGTTGGCTTCTTTCATCTTCAGTTACACCTTATTTTAAGTGAAAATGGTCAGCCTGCGCCATTTTACTTCATACCTAAATGGGAGAATTCCCTTCAGGTCCATTTACCTTTAAAAGCTTTTAGCTGGCAATCTGACATGCCATCACAATTACAAGGTCTTAATGGTGGTCTTCAAGGATCGAGCTGGGCATTTACATCGAGGGTTGTAACCTCTGTATTTTTTAATGACTCTAGGATGTGCGGGGACTTGTTGGATTAAATTCCTCTATTAAGAGCTAAGTGAGTCGTCTCCAGTGATTGTGCACTACAGCAAGGTTGTAATGACAGGCGACACTTTGCACCTTTTTTATTAATTAAATGCACTGTTAATTAAGGATTGACTTAGCACCTTTCAGTGCAGAAGTTAACTGATTCTTTTATCATTTGTAAAATGGTGGTGCAGCAGTGGACTTCATCCTGACTCAACCGTTTCCTTAATCACAGAGCAGGATGTCTTTTTTTTTTTTTTTACCTTGAACTATACAGAATTAAGAGGGAGGCTAGTATTAAATTAAATACGGGTCAAACATAACCAGTTTTGAAGTGCGTGCATATAAGCACATGAATAAGCACTATATTTCTCTTGTGTAAAATACTCATTCGTTTGAGTTAGTTTTTTATTTAGTTCTTTAGATTTGGGCCTTTTACATGTCATAACTGTTTTAAATAATAGGTTAATAAAAGGTTCTGCCCAAATCTTCTTTTTTGTCTCTGATTTATTCATTTGTTTCCACTGTTGTCATTTAACCTTTGAGGTGATATTTTCTTTTCTTTTTTTAATCATGAAGGAATTCAGCTAGAACTACTGGCCACATCAAACTTCTGAGCCTGGTCAGCCTGGTCTCGTTGGGTCCACTGCACTGCAGCGCCATCTTGTGGTGAATGCAGCAAAGTGAATGCCCAAACCACCTTTTTGGAAATATGGACATAAACAAAAACAACAACAACAAAAAATCAATATGACGAGTTTGGGATAATTGTTAGTTTCAACTAGTATGATACGTGTTTCGGGTCCTATCATATTTATGAATTAATTACTAGTGAAAAGAGACCTTTAACGAAGAGAGAACAAATGTCATCCCAATATCATAATTGTACTTAAATCTTTATTCTGAACGGTAGTCGTGCAGCAGAGTGTTGTGTTACGTTACGGATGGTGTTCAGTTCTCTATCAGGATAAACATACTTTGTGTTACCAAAGATATGCATAAATATTTATTGCCTAGAAAGGTTAGTAGGGATTGTTTGAACTTTTAACGTCAAAGGTCTTACAGTAGCCGAGCTAGCTAAATAATTGCGTACCTTCTGTGTGAAAATTTGTGCACATGAGGTTCATATTATCTGTTATCATATTACGGGCATAATGTGTGCTTTAATCATACAAAGCTATGCAAGTAAAGGCGCTTTTCTTCAACAAATATCCGGTCTATCAAAGTAATGTAACACCCGATGTTTTCTCTATTAAGCTATGAATAGGAATTTCTTCTCTCAAGTAGTCTAAAAATAAAAATAGATTGTAATATTAGTTATTAATGTAAAAATAGAAAAAAAGGAACCCGAAATCCTATATATTTTGGTTTGGTTCCAATTTGTTTGTCTCTACTGTTGCAACAGTTTGGCACCGGAAGTTCAGTTATCGATGGTGACTTTCAGGAAGCTACACAAATTATCAGCTGACCCAAGTCGACGTTGGCTTTGAAATTGGACCTTTGTGTCGGGAAATCATTGCGAGAATGACACGCAAGAGACAGCACCAAGATTTCTGAGATAATGAGAGGTACGTTTGTTGTTTTATTATTTTACTGAGAGGAGCATGTAGCACGAGTCGGGGTGGTGGCTACATTTGTTGTTTCCAACTTAGCTAGCATCTAGTATGTATCCAGAATCGACCAAATTAACTAATCGTATTCTGTCTTACAACACAAATAAAGCAAATGTCAAACCGTCGCCAACAAATTATGATATAACAGGCAGTGAAGTTTTGCGCGGAGCTGTAAAATATAGTTAGGAGAGCAGCTAGCTGCTTACTTTTTCTTCTTCTTTTTAGAGAAACGGCTGAATGTTTTCCCTTAGTTAAGCATCTTGCAGAAACTAGTTCCTCATTGACACACCTACGATGCAAAGTCAGCTTTGTACGAATATACCACAGTCCCTGTCCTTTTGCAGAGGGATGTGATGTCTGTTGGTGTGTGTGTTTGTTCCCACGGGAGCGCCGTCCGCCGCTTGTTGTTGAAATTCCTCACGTGACCTCACAATGCGGAACACAGAAGTGTGTGATCCAATTTGCAGGTACTGCTTATAGTCAGTATTCAGTTCAAGCGGTCACATGCCTTTAAACACGAGGTTCTGGGCTGTTTGATCTGATAGAGCATTTAACGGTGGCGCTTGATGTGTTTTGGGCATAAAGGAGATAGAGGACTTTCAGAATACCTTGGTGTCCACCTTCATATTGTGAGGATGCTTACCATCCAACAGTGGCACATACATAATCCTGTGACATTCCACATTTAGACTCCAGTATGAAGCCTCGGTTTATTTTTGTTCCATTGTAAACATAACGACAGTAGGCTCATAAGCTCCCTGCTCCCAGTCCCTCTGACATGTTGATTTTATGCATTGCAAAGAGGCTGATCCCTGGATTGATATCTCACAGCTATGTGATGGAGATCTCGGCAGACCATAGAGCTCTGACATGCAAAGCATTTTTTTTTGTCATCGTAGTTTGAAGTAAGCGTCATCTAAAACATGTTCTTGGCTGCAACGTTATTATATCCCGAGGATTTTGCTCATCTCTTACAGCGATTTCTCTGTTTGTTTTACTTTCTGCTCAGATTTCTTTTACTGCCTTCCATCTAACGTCTTAACTGTGCAAGTATCCTGGTTCCTGCGGGTGAAAAATGGACCACACAGAACCTGGGCTGCCCATCGTCAACTCATCGTACGTTCCGATTTTATTTGCTGACCAGAGCACACCAGTTGAGGATGGGGAGGATGAGAACCACAGCCCCTCTGCGTCTCTCCTCCCGAAACGTTCCTCGGTGCCGCTGGCTGTGCGCTACAATCCGGAGGACTCGTACTGTCTGGTGTACATCATCTTTTTCCTGATGGGCATCGGCTCCCTGCTGCCCTGGAACTTCTTCATCACAGCCAAACAGTACTGGCTCTACAAACTTAGCAATAACACGGATCAGAGTGAAGAAGAGGAGCAGCGCTCGGACCTCAGCGTGAGTAGAAGAGCTGCTCAATACCACTGTTGTCTGTACACACAGGAAACGGTCATTTGTGCGATTCAGCACACTTCTGACACGGTGCTGTCCTATGACAGACGATGGGATGAAATGACCTTTCGCATCACTGAGAAATCCCCTTATAGAACAATAATGCAGTTAGAAATGCCTCAGGGCATGTTTAACAGCGAGTTATATTAAGGAATGACAAAGGAGTAATACAGGATGCGAGCAAATGTATGTGTACTTTTATTCAGGTTAATCCTCAACATGTTTTTTTCTTTTCACAGGACTACTTTGAAAGTTATCTGGCCATTGCCTCAACTGTGCCTTCTGTGATGTGTCTGATACTTAACTACGTCCTTGTTAACAGGTTGACTCCCCCGTACCAACACACACACACACACACACACACAGACTACGTACTGTGGCCTGATTTATTTTGTCTGCAGATCTTAGGACAGAACAATGCCACATGTCTTCCATGTAGCAGCCTGGAGACCAAACTGTAGTAATCTAATTTATGCTTGGAGTGTACCTTCTCTGGGACTCTCTGTCTTTTAAAGCCTTTTGGATTTCACATGAACATTGTTAGGATTGTGTATGTTATATGTAATATAGGTGACAGTTTCTTTTTTTTTGCTTTTGTTCTTTTTTTAAGACTTCCTGACTGCAGTGCAGAAGCATTGATACTGTGTTCATTCAGCTCATCTTTGATGACATCAGCCTCATCAAAGAACGTGTTTGTTTTGGTTCATAGGCTGTCTCCAAACATTCGAATCCTATCGTCTCTGTTGGTGATCCTCTTGGTGTTTGTGGTGACCACGGTGCTGGTGAAAGTGGACGTGTCAGACTGCAGGAGGGGATTCTTTATCGGCACGCTGTCCAGTGTGGCTGTGGTCAGTGGAGCCTCCAACCTCTTCTCCGGGAGCATGTTTGGGATCAGCGGCCATTTTCCCATGAGGATCTCCCAGGCTCTGATATCAGGTAGAGTCTTTATTCCAGTCTGGACAGGTACTGGTTTCTTTTGGACATCTGTTTAGGGACAGCGTAAATGTTTCTTTTTGCCAGTTAGCATGTCTTAAATGTAAATAGGTGTAAATGCCCAGATGTTTTATATTTCAACCGTTTATTGTTTGCAGAGTTTATAACATGAGACCTTTTTCTGTTTTAGGCCAGGCCATGGGGGGCACGCTGAGTGCCACAGCATCAATAGTGAGTCTAGGCGTAGGGGGCGATGTGACAGACAACGCGCTGGCTTACTTTCTGACAGCTGATGTCTTCATCCTGCTCTGCATCATTTCCTATTTGCTTTTACCAAAGTTGACATATTCAAGGTCAGTATCAGCAAAATAGAAAAATAATGTTCAACTCACCTGCCACACCGTCACACCAGAGTATTACATTTCTGTAAAGATGCCGTTATTAGAGATGTGCGTTTTACCTTTACATTTAGTTTACACATGGCATTAACAAGTGATTCATATATTAGAGCTAACAAACAGCACAAACCTATCCCTGTTTTACTTTGCAGACACTACATGCTGGCAGCGTCATGCATCACTCCAGGAGCAATCAATGAGGGCCAAGAGGCAGAAACCCTCGTCCCACCGCTTCAGCCAATCCTTAAGAAGGCCTGGGTGCTTGGCCTGAGCGTCTTCTACGTGTTCTTCATCTCCATTACCGTGTTCCCTGCAGTATCATCAGGGATCCAGTCTGTCAACATGGACAGCAGCAACCCATGGACATCGACCTACTTCGTGCCCATCACCAGTTTCCTCCTGTATAACGCGGCAGACTTCTGCGGCAGGCAGGCCACGGCCTGGGTGCAGGTCCCCGGACCCACCAGTCGGCTCCTGCCTGCACTGGTGCTGTGTCGCTCCGTCATGGTGCCACTATTCATGTTCTGCAACTTCCAGCCACGGGACCACCTCCACACTGTCCTCTTCTCCCACGATGTGTATCCTGTGGTTTTCAACTGCCTGCTAGGTTTGTCAAATGGTTATCTAGGAACACTACCAATGATCTATGGCCCCAAGGTGGTCCCCCGGGAGCTGGCAGAGGCCACAGGGGTGGTCATGTCCTTCTTTCTTACTTTGGGATTGGCTGTGGGGTCTGCGTTCTCTGTTCTCATAGTGCATCTGATCTGATTGACTTTAAATGACGTGTCATGTGCAGCTGTGTGGCTGGAGCACGTGCACCTTTTGCAGATGTGATGCAAAGTGCTCCAGGACGGCCGGCTGTCTGCTGTGAGGGACAGTGCAATCATGCTCTACACTTTCACCGGACCAACAGGTCAAGACCTGTTTTTACCTCATGTGGTGCGTTAACAGAGATGTGACACAGGCAGCCCCTGAACTGCTATTTGGAAATGTGCCAAGGCATGCTGCGTTTATCGTGTCTGACCTTTCAAAACAGATCAGAGTATTTTAACGTGTACAAAAGCATGTAATTTTTTTTGCTGAGGGATTGGAAGGTCCGTAAAACAAGTTGTAAGCGGTATGTGTATATAAAGACCACTTATTCTTGGATAAGTGTGGCTTTTTGTCCACCGCTGCAGTCTTTGTGAACCGAATAAAAGGAGGTTATTTTTGTGCTATCTGAACTTCTGTTTCACATCATTATCCTGCTTTATCACTGATGTCTATGCAGTGATAAAGCCTAGCTACGTCTGAAGAAAACTGTTGGCAGTTTAACTGTTTGTAGTTAACCTGATTTGTTAAGAGACAGAAGATTTGTGTACTGAGCTTTATAATGAACTTTTAACTACAATTCACAGCAGTGGTGTGGGATCACTTTAATTGTTAAAGTTTACAGATAAACTGACAATTGGCCAGAAGTTTCAATGCAAACACATTTTAGATTCTTCCTGTGCTGTAGAAACAGTGATTTACAAACAGTACGAGGAGTGCAAACAAGGGGAGGTAACCTCCAAATCAGCTGATTAAAAAATAGTCTACAAAAATCAGCATCCGTTCACAGGTCAAATGTACTGCTGGAAGTAATGCCAGTTATAACTACACCGAGCGTTTTTTCAGATACAGGGGAAAGTAAAATAGCTGATGGGGTATAAGCTGTTTAGACAGCCCAAATGTAAGGAGAAAAAATCAAACTGTTACAACATAAACAGCAAGCAGAAAAAGAAGAAAATCCCAACAGTGAAGTTCTGACGGCTGCTTTCTGGAGCAGCAACAGGTCAAGTTTCAGGCCAACATATGGAACCATTCCCTCTGTACCCAATAAACTCAAATGCCCCCCCCCCCCTCCTATAAACAAAAATAAAAACAAACAACGTCCAGTCCCTTTCCACTATAACAAATTAAAATAGCAAAGTTAATTTTAAAAATCACACATTGCAGTTGTTGAAGCCTTTTAGAAATTAAGTGGGAAGCAGCACTACAGTATTTTCTTTTATTTCCCGGTCAGTTTGTGCATATCCTCCTCTATACCCACACGTGGCGTTGGCAGTGAGCCACAGCCTGGAAGAGAAATAAAGCAGTTTAAACAGCGCTGTCACGCCATCACTGCTTGCTGATGATAGCTGTGTATGAAATGACACGACTACATCTATTCAGTTCATCACTCTCGCTCTTACGTGTAAAAAGGTTCATATACTCACATTGCACCGAGTAGCCGTTTCCATGTTCTTGCACCAGAATTCAGGTCCCCATGTACATTGCTCTGTTCCCAGCAGCCTGCGAGCAGCTTCTGGACACGCTCCCAATTTCTGAAACATGCATGAGAAGCTCAGACACCAACGGCATGATTAATGCCTTTTGTTGTCCCTTTTAAGCACAGTAGTCCTTACCGTGCACACGAAGTCTGGGTCGAGCATCTGGAGCAGCAGCTGGACGAGCATAGGCTCATACTGTTCGATCAACTGGTCACACTGTTGGTGGACACGAGGTAAAACATCAGGGCATCTCACAAAATTATACGGGCAGGTAAAGACATAAAGAACGCAGCCACTAACCTCAGTCTTATAGGAGTCGGGCAGGAAGCTGCACACCTTCTTCACAGCCTCTTCAATCTCAGCCTCTGTAGCATTCTTCTCCAAAATGCCATCGACGTAATTAACGGCCAGTTTACACACATCACAGAAGCCACCAGCCTTAAAACGGGTCTGGTCAAGTTTAGCTGCAAAGAGTTTGTACAAAAGTTATTACCTACAAACTGAAAGCACTCATTTGGTTACAGAATTAAAAAAAATATGATACAAATCTATTTAATTTCCTATGTAGACAAGAATATAACAACACACTGCAGCAAAGGGTGAACTACATGCATGTTTGAAAGGTAATATTCATTACATGCATGGGCTGTACACAGGGCTAGCTCCCTGCCATCATAACAACATATCCATTTAAAGTTTTGTTCACTGGCATTTGCTGTGTGAGAGTGAACTTACCGACGTATGCGCGGCTGGCATCATTACAGAGAGCGAGCACGGTGCAGACGGTCTTGGGGTCAGCCTGCTGCACCAGCAGCTCAATGATGGCCTGGCCGTACGTCTCAATCAGGTCTTTACACTGGCCGGACAGAGAGGAGGGCAGAAACGTGCACACCTTCTCCACAGCCTTGATAACCTCCTCCTAAAATGAGACAGACGGGTCAGCATGCTGGGAGCAAAGTGCACAAACACTGTCTGCAGCCTGTATTCGGTGTATGTTATAGACACAGACAATACAGGCGCAGCACCACACATCCCACCTCTGTTGCTTGGTCTTCCAGCATGGACTCCAGCTGTTTCATCACAAACTCACAAATGGCACAGGTTGGGGAATCCCGGACACGCACCATGGGCTGAAACACAGAAGACCGCAGATTCTTATGTACACGCACAACTCTGTGCTCCATGCGGCTTCTATCATCACCTTCAGAAACGGTCAGTTCCTCTGCAATCATCTACCTGAGCTGGTGCAGAATCCACTTTGGTGGCAGGGAAGAGCTTGGCGGCTGGGACAGCTTTAGCTGCAGGGATAGCCTTGGCAGCCTGAAGCTTCAGCATGGGAACAGACTTCTTGGTGGCAGAGCAGAAACCAGCCAGGGTGCAAATCTCCTTGGGTTGCTGGGGACAAAAGAAGATCATTATTATAGGGTGAAAAGACAGTGAAAGCAGGTAAGGAATACCACTACATGCAGTTAGCAAAACAAAGGGGATCTACATGCCATTCCACAATACCATGCAAAATGGAAAGGTTTCTTTGCAGCCGGGAGAAAAAGAAGCCTGCTTACCATTACTGAACACAGCAACACACACCCACAGTGGCAGAAAAAAAATGAACAGTGATGCCAACTGAGGCCTTCTCAAAGGATCAGCCTTAGCTTTAAAAAGACAGCCATTTTTTGTGACCAGTGCATCTCTTAGCTTTCACCTTCATACATGCTGAAACCATCAGTGTATTGTTCCACCCAAAACTCAAGTCTGTGGCTCCCAGTTTCAAGTTTTTAAAGAATTAAACCACAAATAACAGTTTAGTAGGTCGAATAGACTAATTGTTAGTTCAATATTCACAAGCGGCATCTGTGAGGTGCTTAGCACTAGAAGTGGACAGCACAAGGAGAGTGAACTAAGGGTTAGAAGGTTACAGGCTGAACACAGAATGACCTACCTGTTCCTGAGGAGCAGCACACAACCCAGAGCAGGATGGGAATATATATGAAAGAAAAGAATTTGAAAAAGGAAGGGGAACAAATAAGGAGCAGAATGACACAGTTGAAGAGGTGAAACACGAGGAAAGAACATGAGTAATGAAGACAACACAAATGCAGAGAATTTGGGGGAAAAAAAAAAAAACAAGAAAGAAATTAAAAAGCTATTTAGAGCAGTGAATGAACTGAAACCAGCAGGCCAGGTAGTGCTGCTGCAGGAGCAAACATGAGCTAGGCTCCATCACAAATTATCAGAGGCAGTAGTACTAATGGTAAGATTGCAACTGCCTCTCAGATGTAATGGCTAGTACAACTTAAGTGGCTCACATGTAAAAACATACTTAGAAAAAGGATTAATAAACCCTCATTAGCTCAAACCTATTATGTGGGAGGCTAAGAGGACTCACCATGGACATGAGCTGCATGACCACAAGGGTCCCATACTGGCCAACATACTGCTTGCACTGCAAAGAGACAAAATACAGTCAACATAAGATGTCTGCTTTAGTTTGATAAGAAATAAGTTCAAATAAATCTGTAAGAAGTTCTGAGGAACCCCCACCATATCTGCCAAGCCTGGTCCCAGCAGGTCACACTGGTTCTCAATATTCTGAATGAGAGAGTCGATAAAGGAGGAGTTGGCCTTAGCCTCTGCTTGAGCGTCAGTCAGGAACTTGATGCAGTCCTGGCAAACTTCATCGCTTCCCTGCAGGGGGAGAGGATTCACGATCAAAGTGAGACAATATGACACAGCAGCATAACAACGTAATTGTGTTCATGGGGGTGCTGGGCTGAGCAACATACCTGCTGCGCACTCTCCTGCTTAGGGGGGTCCTGTTTGAGGCTCTCCTGGGGGTACAGGAGCTGGGGCACATTGAGCAGAAAAGGAGCCACTGGCTGGGCAAGGTCCATCTGTGGAATCTCATTGGACATGATCTGTTCCTGGGTCTCAAGCTTGGCCAGAGATGCCTGCTGAGATTTACAGAGTCCCATGGCACCACACGCCACACCTGGATCCTCCTAAACCAACAAAAGCAGAAGTTAACTCAAAACATCATTTAAAAAGCCCTCTAAACAGCGAGGGCAGAAGTGATTTACACTGAATAATTGTTACTTCCGTTATCAGTGTTTGTGGAAGGAGACAGATAACTTTGTCAAATTTCCCTCATCATGAGATTAAGTGTTACACAATGAGTGCTCTGTTCTCATTTAGACTTAAGTCACTTCCCCATCAATAGCCCCTTTTCAGTCCACTGCGCTTTGCTCACACAGCCACTTCTATGTCCCCCTCCCTCTCTTCCGTACCAAAGATCAGATGGGTCATCAACAACATCCAGCACAGGGGCAGAAACTTAAAATAACTAAATCTGAATTCCATTTTAGCAGGACATTTGGCTAAACATTAACACATTCTTGAGGGCATTTCACATTGTCCAGATTGAAACTGCTCACCAATTCCCCAGTGATGATTCCAATGAGGATGGGGTAGTAGCTGTCCACCATCTCCTTGCACTGCTCAGTCAAACCTTGATCAGGGATGAGCTGGCAGGCCTTCTCCAGGTATCCGAGAATCTCAGCCTGCAATCATAGAAAACATATGCTGGACATCATCAAACAGTCTTTAGATCTCAAATTGGCGACATTCAATTACAGTTAAGAGATATTATGTCAATTATTAGTTCCAAGCACTATTTCTCACCTCGGTTGCATTGTCCTTCAGCAGCTGCTCCACCACCATCAACACCTCTTTACACAAATCACATGGCACCGATTTCTGATGACAGACATTTGGGCGTGTAAATATAGAATTTGCTACATGTCCCTCACTGAATGTATGTTGTTCTACAGATGTTGATGCTAGTTTTTGTCATTGAGAGTACTTGAAACCGTAAGAATAAATTTAAATTCCTCTCACCATCTGGGGCTTGTTCCACACATTCTGCTGGCAGTGAGGCACAGCTCCACACAGAGAGGCTGTCTTTACATTCTGACACCAGTAGGGAGGACCACGAGCACACTGCTCAGTGCCCAGCAGAGGGGTCGCCACAGCTGCAAGGCAGAGAAAAGGCACATTTCAAACCATTAGCCATGTATAGGCTATAGACATAGGCATGTATAGGTATGATAGAACATATAACTTCCATCTCAAATTGCTCAGGCTAGATTCATAAAAGATTGACTTCCCATTGCCCAGTCCTGCCAGCAGTGACCAGATAACGAATTCTGCAGCCAATTTCCTTTAAACCCTTCCAAGAGGAAGTTAGCAAGAGTTACCTTCAAGATTGATGCTTCTCCATACATGTTCTCCTAAAGTGTATAGGCAGAAGTACAAAAAATAAAATACAAAATTCAGACAACAGCCTGTCCTCAATTAAATTGAGTGAATGTGAAACGTAGACGCATGACCCAAGATCTAAAGTATATTTTATATGCATGGTTGGTATTGGCTAAGATTAGGTTTCATAATGACAGCCTCCCAGTTTCCAAACACGTTCCATTAAGTCTTAAAACCAAAGGTCCAATCAGAGAGGATCTGATACAGTCATAATCCTCCAATAGTTAAAAAATCCCTTATAAAAACAAAGTTATGCAAGTGGAATTAATAAAACAAACATGTACAAGCTTGCCAGAGGCATTGTGGGTAAATACCATGCCATTTGTTTTCAAACCTCTACCAAGGACAAGAAAAAAAAAAAAAACACCACTAAATCCTATTAGCATGAAAAACAGAAGAAAGCAGACGGTAGGCAGCAGCTGCACAAAAAGATTGCAGAAGTGAGAATCAGCTCGCAGGATGAACACATTTGATCTTTTAAGTGACCGATCACCCTCCAATAGTGAAGTGAAAGTGCAGCTATGTGGGAAAGCACCCAACAACCTGAAGTAACACTTCCTCTTCATCTCTTAAAGAGAAACAAACTATCTACATGTCATAAAGCATTAAAAGAACAAGACAAAAAAAGCTAGCAAAGACAAAAGCAAGTGAACTTTGCTTACAATAGTGAGTTTCTGTAAAGTAGTGACTCAGATCAATCACCCACCATAGGCCACAGGGCCCTCCAAGCCTCCGCTGAGTCACATGAGCAGGCAGGCAAAATAATAAGCTGTTCTCATGCTAACAGGCTGATCCAACTATGTCGACATTTCTGCGAACGATTTAAAACTACAGAAAACTCTTCTCATCAAAAGAGTTATGGTAACATGATTTTATTAAAGCGTTATTTCTAATGGCTACCTGGTCAGCAACCCGGTTTAGCAAACTATGAGAATGTAGAAAGTCCGCAATATATGAACGTCCTTGAACTGTGTTACGTCTAATGAACGTCTAGAAAAAATAACAAAAAATGAGAGAAAAAACGGTACATGCAGGAATGCGGAGAACACTCATTTTATCCAGGTCAAAATGAAAGTAGACCAAGTATCAAACCCACAAAAAAAAAACAAGAGCTGCTGTTTGAAGGCAACCATGATAACCAGCTGGAGGAAAGCCCAGCTTTTGCCCTGATAGGAGGTAAACATTACAATATTTTCAAATCACAATTCAAATAGAGTGATCTAATATCAAAGGCAGAAACAACCTTTTTGATCAATAGCCGTTGTTGGTTTCGCTAAAAATGACCTGACTGACTGACCCAGTTTAACTCTACAGTTAAAACAAGATAATGAGAAGGTTACAAGCGATAAAGTGGAAGAGAAAAAATAAGATTTTTACAAGCTACTAAGACTTAAATGAAAAGCTTTAAACCGAACTGTTGGTTTAATTGAGCCAACGTTGTTCTGGTCCAAATAAAATAAAAAAAACGGGTGGACCAACAAGGCACCTGAACTCAACTTGTTCAAAATAGGGCTTATCAGCCGAACACAGAAACTCCAAGCTACACGGAAACGAAGACGGAATGGGACGGGGCTCCTGAACGTCAGCCAACCCCCTCTTCAAATGACCATTTCCACTGTTTTTATTGTTTTTTAAAAGCCACACACTCATTAGAATGTTTATCGTATGCTCGCATAGAAACGTCAACGCCAACTTGTGTTAGCTAACAGGCTAACGCTCCCTAGCAGTTCCCACCAAAGGCCACAGCAAACCTCAAAGGAAACACGGTCACCGTGTCAATTTGCACCGCTTATGTGATTGTTTACGTGACTTATCTCGATTATGCCAACACGGAGTTAATTTAACTTTAAAACACAACACCTGACAGTAGCTGTTGTGGACCGTTTAAGTTAACTTGTTTACCCAGGCTAACGCCACTTAAAAAGCTTCCTCGTATCGCTAATGAAACGCACTTCGTTGCGCAACCAAAAACCTCCTATTGAGGCCTGATAACCGTCAGAATTAAAACCAATATATTGCTCACAACGCACACAGTTGCTGCGCTGTCTGGCGGAATTACCTGTAGACACCAAAAGCAGAGTTAGGAGGAGCATGACTGCGCTGTTGGCCGTGTGTTTTTCGGTTGTTGTTGTCGCCTGCTGAATGGTGGCTGCTGCAATGCAGGCGGAGCGCGTGCGGATGTCTTTATGATGGCTCACTGTCAGCTGACTGCTCAGCCAGACACGTGACCCGCTATCAGCTTTGATCCGCTGGACTCTTGGTGTCAAAGATTGAAGACCTTAAAGTGGGTTTTTGAAAATCGTTCATGTACGTGCTTAACTTTGTGTTCTAAGTGAGTCGAGTTAGTGTTTGTTAGTTATTTCAAGCAGAAATGAGGTGTTTAGATGTTCATCGTAAACTTCAAATCTGGTAACTCTGCAGCTTTATCACACCCAAAGCCATTACTCAGTTATTTCTAAATTAAAATGTCTCAAACTGTATGTATATACAGTCCATTTAAAAATGTTTTCTATAATTAACATTTTAAGTTGGGAATCCTTTGCTAAAGCATTGAACTTCAAAGGTCACTTACCTAAGTGCTTCTTGGTATTGATGTTGTGTAAGATCTAGCTTAAATGAAGCCAACACATACAACTGAGGATCTCTCCTCTAATATACAGAATCTAAAACCTTTTTTAAAATGTTTTGAGGTTATATCGGATGGCAGTTCATGCAATATGCTCAACGATACATGTAGTTTGTAGGCTTAGTGGAAATTTGATTGTTCTCAGAATCAATTCTGGACAACTTATATTCCTTCAACTAAATCTGAAGCTGAAAAGGAACAGAAATTCCTATCACATGACTGAACATCACATGGAACAAAATGTCTTCTGTGAGCTATCAAGAGAAGAACAAAGTTTTTAACAAGAAGGAAAAAAAAGTTTATTATAATTTATGCCAGCAGCCACAAGCGAGGTCACACAGGGAAGAATCACACTGTTCTGACTGGACAGGACCAGTGAAACCTGTAAAAAATAAAAGGAACAGGCATTACTCAAGAGTTAGGTTACAGTACAGTCAGCAAAACAGTGCAACAGAAGGAAAAGGGCCCATTTCAATGAACTTTCTAAGCTGGTGTGTTGTCAGCACAAACAGTGTTAACCTTTTTCTTTAGTAAGGCTCTACTTAAAGTTAAAGAAAAGGCAAATGTTTCTAAGCCAAAATTGAGTCCCCACATGAAAACAGAAACCCTGCCGACCTTAGAGGACATTTACATTTAGCAAAAAAAATTGTTTTTGGGGAGCAGGTCTGAAAATGGAGTCGGTTTCACATGTCTAATCACTGGGCGAGTTTCTACACACTTAATTCTGCTTTCACATTTCTGGGGCTTCCCGTCATCTCCCCCTGCACATAGCTCAAAAACATCATTTTGCACAGATTCTTTTTCAGCAGCCTGCCTGATATGTCACAGTATGTCATATGTACATCTGACACAATGGTATAATCCTGCTGAGGCATAATTATGCACTAATTATAGAACATGGTCCAGCAAGATTTGACCTTTTCCAACAGATATTTTTGCAGCGTTGGCGATTTCTAGTTTGCCATCATATGAGCACACAGCTCTCCATTTGTGTGGTTCCAGTTCCGCCCTGTACCAGATGGTGGAATGATTTGTTGGTCTTATTAGTTTTCCTGTACTCTCTGATACCGATGCACTCAAGCAAGACAGTGCAAGATTTACATTCTCCTCCTTTTTGTTTTTACCTTTTCTTATCACGCTGTTATAAAAAACTACAAACCAAGAATTTGTAATGGCTTGTGTTTAAAGTCCCCTTTTGCTAAAAATGGGCCTTTCAATCTTACTAACAGGTTCAGAAAATGTTTTGCCCGAAAACAGATTTCATTGGCAATAAATAGTAATTACTGCTTTGGGTATTTCTGCTTTAGTTTCACCAAGTGGATGTAGGGCAGGTTGTATTAGTAAGAAACTGAGGAAAAAAAGGGGTAGTGGTAGAAACTGCCTATAATGCCTTCATGACAAGGGTTTAGCTTATCCTACTATGATATAATTTTTTTCCCCCCTTAGTTGTAAGAGTGCAAAATAATGCTCAAATTGTACATGGAGTACTTCTGTGTGTGTTCAAGTGAAAGGCTGACTTCATGGAATATGAGGTTTACTCAAACAATGATTTATGGAACTTATGGTTTTTGACAACTTTTGCTGACTTATCGGGCCACAGACAGTAAAAATGTAGACTCTGAATCCTAATTGAAGGCAACATTTCACTGCTTTCCACTATCAACCCAACCTAGTACTGAGGTAAGTATTTTAATCATTCCTCTTATGACATTCATGGTACTGTGAACTATCTAATGATTTAATACATCTCTCTCGACATTTTCTGACTCCTGATAGTTTGAAAAAACAAGAAGAGAGATTGACTAACGTTTGACCAAAAACAATCAGGCTATTCAAGTTAAACTTTCCAAATATTTTTCATTACTTGTATAAAGTAAATATGTTCATACACGTTTGCTCTTTTCTATCATTTATGTACACATAGTTTTCTTCAGGTATGAATTGGATTTCCATAAGATATACAGTACTGACAATTTTGTTGCAACCCTGAATGCATTCACGGCAATTTGAGATGTAACAGCTGTACCCAACTATTTAAAATACTCTTGCCCCTAGCCCAGCTGTTTTACGACAAATGCTGATGACCTGTCTTCTGCTGCCATGCCTTACATTGACTCACTGCTGCGGACCACAGCAGTTACTTTGGGAGACCTGGTCTTCTTTCTTCAGCACAGTGGGCCTCACCACATCCACGTCACGGTGCAGGTGATCCAGCAAACTGTTAAGGATACTGGGGGCTGCATAGAAGTCGACAAGGAAGAAAGACCCTCGGATGTGCCTCTCATTGTGTTTGGTTATCTTGTAGGGCAGCAGTCTCTCTCCCAGGTTGTCTAAGTTTCTGACCACGGCGCCCCGCTCCATCAGAGTCTGCACAGTCCGCCGCAGAGCAGCCGCCGTCTCCGGCCGCTGCATCGCCTTAAGGATAAGGGCCAGTTCGTACCGAGGCATGGCTCCTGAGAAGTAGTCCTTGCTCCACAGACACCTTTTTATCCTGCTAGCACTGGCTAGATGTCATTGCCGTGGTTTTCAGTTGAACGTCGACCATGTTATGACACGAGGGACAGGAAAGGTCCTTCCTGGTGACGTAGAAAACATGCGCCTCTGTTGACATAAGAAGAGGAGTGTTTACTTAAAATTCGCCTGTTAAGACCAAATGAATATAGTGTAGCTGCTTTACTACTATACATTTTTGTAAATTTACGCATATGCATTGTACAAAAATCCAATTTCAAGAACATGCACCAGCAACAGAGGTCTTGCTCCATTCTAATTCTCAGTTAATTTTCCTTAACTGCTGTGCTTTCACCCAAAAGAGGGCGTGGTTCATCTTCTGAAAATATAAATGTTCGGACCAAATAAAAAACATCGAGCAATTTATGAGAACTTTTAGAAATAGAAATCAACAGGCACGGATTTAAGGCGACTCTTGACGTCATCATTAAGCGCCTCCGCTCCCTCAGCATTTCCTTCCTTTCCAGAAGGAGCGTGGTGAAGATGGCGTCGCAAAACTCGGTGCCGAGTGATCTGTACAAATCCGTGTACACATTTCTCTTGGAAAATAAATTCACTAAGGCGGCCCAGCAGTTCCTGAAGCAAACAAAAGTTGTAAGTAGCTCGCGTTGGATACTCGGTAGCTCGTGCTTGGTGCTGTCTACCTTAAGTCTCACTGGGTTGTGTGGTCCCCGTGGAGGACCGAAAAGCCCTGTGAGATCAGCACGTGTGACAGTACACGCTGTGCACTGCCGTTTGTAATTGAAGTAGTTAATAATATAAAGTTATATAGCAACCAATTTGCATCCTCTATATGTTGTTTTGGCTTTAAAATATCCTAAATCGTTTTATTTACATAATTCTTTTTTCTTTCTCGTTAGAATCCCCAAGATCAAAATGAAGAGAGCCTGGTCAACATTTACGACTTCTGGGTGAAGTGAGTTTCCTTTGCAGCCATTTTTCGTTGCATTACTTTTTGTTAACAAATAAGAACATATACAACTAATCATGTCAACATTCCTCTTGTGTTTCTTTAGATGTGCAGTATATATTAAAGCTCACTGCATTCAGTCTCTTACGTTTCAAGCTGAGTAGAGGTCGATATCCGCTTAAAGCCTGAGTAGTTTTACTTTTTTAAATCGTCAGTGTTGACACATAATCTTTTGGTAATATTACAGAAACCCTGTTTTGTATATTCAAATTGAGTTATGGAGAAGCTCTGGATATCATGCAGTGTCTCCTCATCTTGACCAAAAGTCCTGTGAGCAGATATTCATTAAACATTTCTGCTGAAATTCCTCACAATGACCATCTTTTTTCTTTTAACACCGGAATGTACAAGTCAAATCAACAAATGCATTCAATGACTGGATCATGCGCAGTTTAACACACACATAGCTGTAAATGCTGCTGTGGTTCCTCAGGAGCTAGTCTCATGGGAATGTGGTATAAATAAAAACTTGTTTTTCAGAAATACTTGTGTAGAGGACTGAGTGTGGCATTTTTCTGAACTTTGTAAGGGACTTTTTGCCTCATTTACCTAGGTCACCTGAAGCCAAGAAGCGAAAGGCACCTCCAAATGAACCTGGAGGTGCAAGTGGTCCGTCGGCCAAGAAAGCGAAAACCAAGGCAGAAAGCTCCAGCAGCGAGGAGTCGAGCAGCGATGAAGAAGCTGTTACTAAACCGACGAAGCCAGCTGCAGGTGAGAATGATGGTATTTCCTACTGAGGTTGTCTTTTCTTCTGCATCTTTAGCAGAATCTTAGCTGCGTTTTTGTCTGCAGCCAAAGCAGCGCCTGTGAAACAGGGAGCCGCTAAAGCTGCAGCTAAAGCTGCGTCCAGCAGCAGTGAAGAGACCAGTGACTCAGAGGAGGAGCAGGCCCCCGCAAAGACTCCTGCAAAGGTATGAGAACACGTCCAAATGCCAGGTTGATGCCAAAATGGCTTCATATGCAGTCATTGAGATGTTTTTTTTATGTAGCTTCCAGTTAAAGGGCCAGTTAAAGAGACACCAGCTGCTGCTGCTCCGGGCACCACAAGGAAAAAGGACAGCAGCTCCAGCAGTGAGGAGTCCGACTCTGAGGAAGAGCAGCCTGCCAAAGCTCCTGCAGCAAGTGAGCCAAAAGGCCCAAGCAACAGAGTAATTCAGCTGTCAATGATTAGAAGTAACCCAATGTAAATCTGTTGTGTACTTCTGTATAACAGAAACCAAAAGTGGGGCTATCGCCACACCCAAAGCAGCCGTGCCGCCCAAAGGGGCAGCTCAGAAGAAGCAGGAGAGCAGCAGCAGTGAAGACAGCTCCTCAGAATCTGAAGATGAGCAACCCGCCAAGGCTGCCAAGGTAAACATTAACTCTGTATAGTCACATATCCTTTTTGTCAGACATGGACCCTTTGGGTCAGTGAGGTCGGCAGTCAATAATAAACCTATTTCATGTGTTCTGTAAGGCGCCAGCCAAAGCTATACCAGTAAAGAAGGCAGTGGCACCAGCTGCCGAATCGAGCAGTGAAGAGTCTTCGTCTGAAGATGAAGCTCCACCGAGCAAGAAACCCAAAGCAGGTGAGCATTTGCACCAGAGGCGCAGTGGGACAGCAGTGAACAATGTTTATTATTTTTACATTAAGATCAAGTTTAACACACCTATAGAATACAGAGAATTCAACAGAGGTCTTCATTTATTTTCGATATTTTTACTGTTCTGAGACCGCCCCTTTAACACAAACCCCAGAAACTGCATCCATCTGGTGTTAAACCCTGTTTTACTTGATGCTGCTCTGCTGCCTCCATCCTGTTAGGAGCATACAGTGCCGTCCCACCCCCTGCCTCAGTCCACAAAGCTCCTCCTGCACCAGCCGTCAAGAAAGCCAAGGCCGACGACTCTTCAGACAGCAGCGACGACAGCAGTGATGAAGAAAAGAAAGCTCCCGGTAAGAGCAAAAGAGAGATGGAAAACTATCATGTCAGCATTTTTAATGATTGTCTAACGGATAGTGAATTTGTGCAGCAAAACCAGCACCAGTGAAGAAGGCCAACGCAAAACCTGCTGCAGCCAAACCTGCTGCAGCCAAACCTGCTGCAGCCAAACCTGCTGCAGCCAAACCTGCCGCAGCCAAACCTGCCGCAAAGAAGCAGGAGTCCAGTTCAGATAGCTCCGGTAAACGTCGGCAGTCAGTCGCTTTATTCCCAGGCTGAAGCAAAGCTGAGCCTTACATTCTGAGCAGGTTCTTCTCTGTCACACTCTTAGATTCAAGCTCAGATGAGGAAGAGGCTAAGAAGCCTGCCGCTAAAGTCACCCCAGCTAAGGCGGCTCCAGTCAAGCCGGCCCCAGCTAAGGCGGCGCCTGTCCAACAGGAAGACTCCTCAAGTTCCGAGGAGGAGGAAGAAGAGGAGGTGAAGAAACCTGCAGCAAAGGCAGCCCCGGCTAAATCTGCCACAGCTACTCCCACCGCTAAAGCTCCACCTACCAAGACCGCCCCAGCTCAGGAGTCCTCCTCAAGCTCAGGTGAGAGAAATCAGAGTAAACGACTCACCTCTTCCAGTTCCATGTCTGCTTCACGGCTGTTCTGATGTGCAAACGGCTATGTTCATTACATGCTAAACTCTCTAATTGTTCTGGCCTTCCATCCTCATTTCAGATAGCAGCTCTGAGGATGAGGCTCCAGCTAAACCCTCAACTAAGACCTCAGCTCCAAAGGCCCCTGCTGCTGCCTCTAAACCCCAAAGCAAGGCAGCGGCATCCAGCTCTGACACAGACGATGACTCTGAAGAAGAAGAACCGGTGAAAAGCAAGGCTAAACCTGCAGCTGTTAAAACGGCTACACCTGCTTCAAAACCGGCCACCCCCGCAGCTAAAGCTGCTGCAAAAGAGAGCAGCTCAGAGTCTGACTCCTCATCAGAGGATGAAGAGCCAGCAAAAGCCAAGTCTACACCAGCTAAAACGGCTACACCTGCATCAAAGCCGGCCACCCCCGCAGCTAAAGCTAAAGCTGCTGCTGCAGCAGAGAGCAGCTCAGAGTCTGACTCCTCATCAGAGGACGAAGAGCCAGCAAAGGCCAAAACGCCACCTGCTAAGCCAGCTACACCTGCAGCTGTTAAAACGGCTAAACCTGCATCAAAACCTGCCACCCCTGCAGCTAAAGCAGCAGCTGAGAGCAGCTCAGAGTCCGACTCATCATCAGAGGACGAAGAGCCAGCGAAGGCCAAGTCTACACCCGCTAAAACGGCTACACCTACAGCTGCTAAAACGGCTAAACCTGCATCAAAGCCTGCCACCCCTGCAGCTAAAGCTAAAGCTGCTGCAAAACAGAGCAGCTCAGAGTCTGACTCCTCATCAGAAGACGAAGGGCCAGCGAAGGCCAGGTCTACACCAGCTAAAACGGCTACACCTGCAGCTGCTAAAACGGCTAAACCTGCATCAAAACCTGCCACCCCTGCAGCTAAAGCTGCCACCCCCACAGCTAAAGCTGCTGCAAAAGAAAGCAGCTCAGAGTCTGACTCCTCATCAGAAGACGAAGAGCCAGCGAAGGCCAAGTCTACACCCGCTAAAACGGCTAAACCTGCATCAAAACCAGCCACCCCCGCAGCTAAAGCTGCTGCAAAAGAGAGCAGCTCAGAGTCTGACTCCTCATCAGAGGACGAAGAGCCAGCAAAGGCTAAACCACCACTAGCTAAAACGGCTACACCTGTATCAAAACCTGCCACCCCTGCAGCTAAAGCTGCTGCAAAACAGAGCAGCTCAGAGTCTGACTCCTCATCAGAAGACGAAGAGCCAGCAAAGGCCAAGTCTACACCCGCTAAAACGGCTAAACCTGCATCAAAACCTGCCACCCCTGCAGCTAAAGCAGCAGCAGAAAGCAGCTCAGAGTCTGACTCCTCATCAGAAGACGAAGAGCCAGCGAAGGCCAAGTCTACACCCGCTAAAACGGCTACACCTGCAGCTGTTAAAACGGCTAAACCTGCATCAAAGCCTGCCACCCCTGCAGCTAAAGCTAAAGCTGCTGCTGCTGCGGCAGAGAGCAGCTCAGAGTCCGACTCGGAAGAAGAACCTGCCAAGCCGGCGGCCAAAAAACCAGCTCCAGCAGCGACCAAGAAGCCTGCAGCTAAAAAGGCAGCAGAGAGCAGCTCTGACTCCTCCTCCGATTCGGAGACGGAGGCCAAGCCTGCCGTGGCCAACGGTAAAGCGGCGCCCTCCAAGTCGACCCCCACAGCAGCCAAGACGGCGCCTGCAGCTAAAGCTGAGGAGAGCAGCTCCTCCGACAGCTCGTCAGAAGAGGAGGAGGCCCCACGCAAAGCGGCCACCGCCCCCACCACCCCCACAGCGAGTACGTGTGAGCGCGCTCATCGTAACCAGGCTGTTCTAGCGTCTCCTTTGTTTCTGCCGGCCGGGGACCTCGTAGGATGTCCCCGCTCTGCTCACAGTGGTGCTGACCTCTCCTTCCTCTGATTCCCACAGAAACCAACGGAAAGAGAAAAGGAGATGAAGAGTCATCAGAAAGTGAGGAGGAGGAGGAGGAAACCCAGCTGAAGACGCCAAAAAACAAGAAAGTAACGACCACACCTCAGACCTTTCCGAAAGCCAACAAGAAGGTAAGAGCTGGGTTGCAGTAGCTGGGGTTTTGTGGAGCAGCTGCTTCAAACGGGGCGTCTGACCGAAGCCGCTCTCTCTGTTAGTCCTCCAACATACCCTTCCGCAGGATAGTGGAAGAGCACGTGGATGTGGACCCCCGCCTAGCAGACAACTCCTTTGATGCTAAGGTGAGCTAACTTTACTTTTTTTTATTTTTTTTAATCTTTTAAATCCAATGACCTTCCGTCAAAAATAGTTAGCGGACGTCTGCATAAAATGGCTTTGATTCCAGTACGGGGCTAATGGAGACTGGGGCCAGAAAGCCAACGACGTGCTCAAGTTCACCAAAGGCAAGTCATTCCGCCACGAGAAGACAAAGAAGAAGAGGGGCAGCTACCGCGGAGGGGCCATCTCCACCACCGTCAACTCCATTAAGTTCGACAGCGACTGACTTTCCCACTTAGTACCCATGTGATCAGGAAGAGGCCGTTTGCGCCCCCGGCCTCACGAGAACAGTCTGATATCAGCCGCCAGCAGCGAGATCCAGCTGGCGCTTAGATTCATTGAGCCTCTGTAAGTCTGTAGTGGAAACTATTCATTTGATCATTGATCTGAGCATTTCCGCCTTTTTAAAAATGGATCACTGGAGCCAAACGGATCTGTTCCGACTGCTGGGTGACATCTGTGTGACCACATTACTTATAGCCACTAGGTGGCTGCAGGCTCCAGGCTTTTGGTTCAGTTATGTCCTTACCACCCTGTCATAAAATGTGACTTTACCTTTCATTTATCTGTGTGGATGACAGCCCTCCATTCAAACATGTTGCTCATTGTGTTTTCTTTAAATGGATTTCATGCATTGTTGTTTGTCAGCTTTTATTTGGCTTCACTTGTGGGTTCGATTGGGTTATTTGCGCTTTTTCTCTCTCTATAAGAAAGCATTACAGTTGTATACTGTTTATTAAATTTTATTCCATTTCACCATTAGGGACCTCATCTGTTCAACATGCATTTCTTGAAAAAATTAGTTTTGAGATTTTAGTGTTATAATTTGATGCCCACGCTGACCCTCTTCAGTTCTTCAGTGGTATGAATTTAGAAAGCCTTTGTTTAAACTACAGTAAGAGTATGTACGGTACCACTGTCATTTTTTAAAAGCGTTACTGTAAATAAATACATAACAGTAAATGAAGCCGTGATCATTTATTTCAAATATATATCTGGCATATTGATGTTTAGTCATCAGACCATCATAGATTTTACTCACAGATGACAGGACGTGGGGAATGAGAGGAGCTGGTATCTTCTACACGAACAGCAGATGGCAGCGGGGCGCCACCACAGCAGAGCTGAGTTTCCAGAGGAAATGTGAAGCAGAGTCCAGTATCCAGTCTGTCAGAGTCCAGGCAACATACAGCACCCCACCCCCGCTTTATTTACTCTTCATTTTTCAAATGAGTTCTGATATGAGATGGCTTTAACATACCATAACATATATTTCAGGGCCCTGTAATAAGTTATGCTCCAAAGGTTTGAGTCCTCCATATCTGCACGAGTCAGCTGAAGCTCTTCAGTTCACCGGTGCACTCAGCTGAAAAAAAGAACAGCTCGCTTTCTGATAGTTCTGCAAGCAGCAGAACAATTTACAAGAAAACCAGCTACTTCTAAGGAGCAGCTTCTGTCACTGGCAGCTCCTTCCAAGCGGAAACGGTATTATCTGAACTTTAGAGTACAGACTCTTTGCAGCAGCGCTTCTGAGAAAAACTAAGTCTGTAGGAAGGTGATTCTTTTCCACCTCAAATTGTTTAAGGGACCTCTTATGATAAGTGGTGCTGTCAGGGGGAGCCTGTAGTCATTCTGAATGCAGGCTGACGACAGCCCCCCGCTGAGCCGTGCTTCAGTGCTCGCCCCACATCGCTGACAGACTGCCGGCTCGGGGTCCACATGGATCAGCTGCCAGAGGGAAGTTTCTGCAGAAC
This sequence comes from Menidia menidia, assembly GCA_907169785.1. Taxonomy (NCBI): domain Eukaryota; kingdom Metazoa; phylum Chordata; class Actinopteri; order Atheriniformes; family Atherinopsidae; genus Menidia; species Menidia menidia. The sequence goes on along the minus strand of CAJRST010039999.1, from coordinate 13,204,356 downwards.
TGTTGCCGGGCAGTTTTTCAGAGAAGGTGCGGCTGCTGCTGTTCGCGGAGGCCGTTTGCTGCAGTGTGTAAAGCTTGTTAGAAACATTCACTAACCCAGATCCAAAGCCTTAGGATGGATGTGTTCCCACTAAAGCGTATCGATAAAGCAGTAAGGCGGTAAACTTTTTAGAAAAATGCAATATAAGGTGGAAATTTTGGGAAGAACCCGGGTGACGAAAACTGATGAGGTCCTTCAAACTTATCTCCTCCTTGGCAGCCACTCCTAAGCACCACTTCGGTCTGCCGGTTGCAGCACGTGGAGGACAGTTAGTTTCAGGCCACTGCAGCAGAGTGTGAGAGGAGACTGCAGGACAATCTTTTAATGGGCGGCAAAGGCCAGGGACTGCCCATCCTGTCTATTTCAATTAGCCCAAACTGCTGACTACTTGTATAACACACAGCCATCATTTATTGCCGTCTCGCACACTGCATGCTAACAGATGCAGTCCAGTGTGTATTTTCCCCTAAAACATGTTACATCACATTTCATTACACATGACAAACGACTTCGGAGGTGCCCCCGTGGATTAGTGCTGCTAATCCCCGGCTGCGCTTTTCTTCTGTTCAGAGTGAAAACGAGAATAGGGCAGCACCACAAACAACTTACCAGTCAAGCGGAACGCAGTCATTAAGAAACGAAGCTACATCAGTTTTTTTTTTACATTATTAAAACATATTTAATAGAGCATTTCTTTCTTTTAACATCCATTTCATATAAAGCGTTTCAGTGAGCAATAATAATTGGAAGGATAACCACATTGAACATTACAGCGCTGGGTAAACACGAGCATTATTGATTTTTTATGAGAGGAACATGGAACATTTGGAACAGAAATTCAGGGCTGTTACCTGCACGGTTCTCAGGGCTGAGCCGGCAGCTGCAGCTTTAAACGAGACGACTCTTTTCCTCTCGTGCCTTTAGCTGTCCAGCATAGAAAAGGTAATTGGGGGTTTTTAGTGTCTGCCAAAAAAGCTGATGGCGTCTTCCTCCACAGAATATGGAAAAAATAAACATACAAATATCGTGTACTCTAAAATATACAAATACCCATAATGCCTTAGACGGGCCCACCGGAGAAGCCTTTCAGTACACACTGCGCTGCGTCTGGATTCAGTCACTACACAGATAGCATGAACTACTGCAACATGCGATTATATTTATTGGTGCCCCTCCGAGCTGCAGTCTTTATGAGTTCGGTGCGATAATTGTCTATTTGGATGAATGAAACCTGCTGGCGTTCTCTCGTCTTTGCTCACTGTCTCCCATCTCCACTACGTCTTTGGTGAGGCCCAGTCCCAGGCGGTGTCCTGGGCACACTTCCACATGGCACGCACCAGCCGAGTGAAGCCCATGTCTTTGGGTTTCTCCAGCCCACGCATCAGCCGCTGCTTCATGATGGCTATGAACTCCTTATTACTGAGCTCCCCATTCCCTACAGCAGACAGGTGAGGGGAGAGCAGCGATGGACAGGGCAGAGTATGAGGAAATAATAAAGAAATGAAAAGGATGGGATTTTTAGCTAATCTCCCTTCCGAGGATACTGTTTTCTTTCCATGTATTTCCACTTACCGTCACAGTCGAACAAGGCGAACACCACATCACACACATGATCTGACAGCTCCACCTTGGCTACAGTGCGGGCCACCTGCTTCATGGTAACTGAGAGACAGAAAAAGAAGCGAGTGAGTGGGCACAAACGCGCTCGAGTCAGCTCAGGGTTGGAACACGTGGAGAACACTACACAAGTCAAACTGCACCGGATCAATACAAGGCAGGCTTTCTATTCAGCGGGGAAACATGAGAGAAAGAGGCTAATAGGAGGAGAAGGAGCAGACGGCAACAGGACATCGAGCTGAGAACCAAGCTTGCTGAGAGGAAAGAAAGAGGGAGGATGTGAAAGGAAATGATTCCAGTGTTAGAAAGGGAAACATGGGCCTTTCAGGAGACTAAAAAATAAGAAGAATAATTCATTACATGAATTAAACAGAGGGAAAGAAGAATAACCACTAATGGCAAAACCTCCAAGCACCTCCAAGCAAATGGCCACATCATGCCGAGAATCTCATTAGAGGCGTTCCTTTGTATCATTCAGAAAGATGCTGTGCAGCCTGACCCAACACACCCACATATATGAAACTGCTCTGAAAAGGTGTGAAATGATTGGATTTGAGAGGGAATTGAAAGAAATGAAAGAAAGGAGGGAGGGGAACAAAGAGCTGCAAATAGCAGTAGCTGCTTCAGGCTGGCAGAGAAGAGCTTCAGAGTTTCAGAGCACGAACGGCCGTAGGATCCAAAGGATTTCCAGACTGACGCCTGGCAGCTCTCCACAAGCGCACAGCAGCCTGATGTTTTCAATAGCCCTCCAAAAGACACTCACGAACGGACTGACACCCAAACACAGCTTGTTAGTGTGCAGAAACGCAGCTGAAGGCAAAGTCGGGAACCCCTCGCTCCTTCAATGCCGAAGCTGTTTCATCAGTAAATCGCAAACAGAAAGCAAATGGAGGCCTAGTGATGGGCTGATTCTCTGCAAGATATGCAGGAAACGGCGATTCATCAAACTATTTATATTTTATAAAAGCTACATGTGTTTAAGGGACGTACAGCTGTTTCATTAAACTGGTTCGTTAAAATGAATGTTTCATTAAAATGAATGTTTCATTAAAATGAAGCCCAGGTTAATCATAAGTGATAGAGTGTAAGACTTAAAGTCTTCATTTGGAGCTTTTTGTGCAGCTGTGTCCATGGTGACATGTGAAAAGGGAAGTGTGATAGTGTGAGTCAATGCATATTTTTGGATTTCTGCAGTTACGCATGACTTAAACCTCTTTTAAAAAGCAAAAGACAGAGCCTGGCACTTTGCTTGGGGCTCTTAGTTTAGATAATATCTCCTGTAGTGAGAAGCAGATACATCACACACACAGCTTGGAATAGACACAAACAGCCATCCCATCTTTATCTCCATCCAGGTTCAAAATGAAATCAGGCTGCATCCGACGCATCTTTCATGTGTAAAACTGTCTTCCTTCTGCTATGATATTAATAACAAATTCTCTCAATTCCCGTTTTTAAAACAGAAAGTTGAATGTTATGATTCTCCATGTATTTGAATGCAGCATGATCAAAACCTGCTAGCTGGCTGTAACATTTTAGGGTGCAGTAGTCTAACAAGCAGGCCGGTTCATTGCATTATGCAATGAACATAAGATTATGCCTTAAAGAGTGATCAGTACCAGCGGGACATGGCTGAACTAAAGGTGAGAGAAACGTACACATTTGAGAATAAAACAACCCAGTAATTATATCCCTATTAGTTTGCTTTGAGGTAGCCGGAACTCAGTTTAATAGATGTTCTAACATGAGCTCTCAGGCTTTTCTGTATTCTGCCATCCTGTAAGGGTCTGAGCGTAAGACCCTTAGAATAGAGGGGCTACAGGGGTCACTGCACACCATGAATTTACACCAGTGCTACCTTTGTGGTTTGGGTGTGTAATGGAACTGTGGTTTTTCTCACTGAAGAATCGTACATAGTTTTAGTAAAACCCTCAGGAAATGGTGGATGCTAGTGAGAAAATTTTGCTTTGTGTATTTTGAGATGAAAGAAGGGGCAGCTGGTTGGAAAATCTCCAACTCCTTTTTAAGGTAACCTGGAGCCCCACTGATGAGGGATACAGCAGCCAACACACGAGAATCACTGTGATGTTGTATCATGCTTCCTGTTTATCCATAAGTTTGTCCGAATCGGTTTTAAAAGGGTATAAAATATGTATATTGAATTGTCTCAAGCTAACTAATGAAATACACTCTTTGTTGTTTCAGAGAAAAGATGCAAACACCGAAGGATGTATCAGCGCAGTCCCCCCCACCCACTGACTGGCTGTGTGACAGTGCTGGCATGTGTCAGAGAGCATCAGCAGTCAGTACACCAAACATGAGCCCATCCATCATGTGTGCATAAGCAGCTCTCAAATTTACATATGCACTCTACGACAGGACAGAGGAGGATGAATGGATGGACGAACAGTTGACAAGTAGCTGAGTTAGGACTGGGAGCAAAGCCAGACGGAGAACGATGTGGGAAGCAGATCTGGTTGGCAGGGCTCTAACAGCTCTGAGAGGCAGACAGTGACAGGAGTTACGTCTGCAGGGCAGTCATTAGGAGAAAAGTGTGGGCATACCTTTATCTATGGAGGCTCCTGCCATGTGGTAGAAACTCAGCGCCGTGTCCACGTCATTAACGTTTTTTAGGAAAGTGAAGAAGTTCTCCACCTCCTCAAAAGTGATTCCCTGGGCAAAATGAGAGAACAAGGATGAAAAACAACACAAAAATGTTCGAGACTGCAAGAATGGGCTCTGCCCGCTCCTCTAAAGGCCGCTGCGACAGGACAGCAGGGTGGCCTTTTTGCGAACGCCGCGGCGTGACAGAAGTGGACAGAAGCTTCCCACACACATGGATGAACAGAGTCCCGGGAAAGGACAGGGAAACAGATGGTTTTAAACACATATGCGCACATACACACAAGAGTGGACCTTCTATCACACAGTTGCTGCTCTGCTGATGAGCTTGTTTGCAAAGAAAAGCGAGCAGCTGGTCTTTGGCAGTAAATAATCTTTTTCCTCTCATTTACATTACCGGCTGAGCCAAAGCTGAGAGGCAGGGAGCAGGAGAAGAGTGGATAAATGGTGAAGGATGGAAAAACAGACAGGGATGCGATACAGCCTTTTTTAACAAATGGGAGGAGCGTGCAGCTTGTTATTTCTTCTCTCATCTAATTGCTCTATTCAGCCATCAAACATGCTTTTTCACAGCTCAGTCTGACATCTCAGGTTCTTTAATCTATCAGAAACAGGGGCAGCCTTTGAGTCTAAACCTCTGAGATGGGATACATTTTCTATAAAACATTTGAGGATAATGGGCTTAGGCGGGGCTTGACTCGGTTGACTGATGGGACTCATTACAGTGACGCAGCAGTAGCAGGAGACACAGGAAAGGAAGGCACACATGGAGGTGGGCTAGTTTACACCTGTTTTGTCCATTTGTTGACCTACAACAAGGTGATACTGGTGTAAGAAAAAAATCCCTTTTTCCCCAAAACTACTAATCTTACAGTGAACCTAAAGAAGTTATTATGAGTGAAGAAACAGGGTAATGCTACAAAGACTGAGACAGCTGAGAAAAGGATGAGGGGTGCCCTCCTGCTCCTTCGGGGAGCGGTTACTGCTCCGTCTGAGGGGCTGCGGAACACTGCTGAGTGCTGGTCAGGTGGGTAACATAAGGTTCTGAATGTGCTGCTCACTTTCAGAGATGTATTACCTCGTATCCTGGCTCTCACAAACACAATTTCCCAGCCCAATCTCCTTTCTCCCTCAGGCACACACCACATTGTCTGTCCTCCCATATAGGTCAGTTCGTCGAGCCATTCATCAAACAGTCTACGTGACCAAACAGCGCCATCGTTTATCGAAGGCTTTCATTACAGCATAAATAAAAACGGATTTATCCACCTGTGCATCTTTGAACATTTTCTTCAAGCCCTTCTGCATCTGCTTAAGTTTACGAGATTGGACGCCACTGTAGGCCAGCAGCATGCCCCCGAACTGCCTCTCTGTGATTCGGCCATCCACAGGATCATTCCTCTCAAACTGGTGGGGAGAAAAATAAGAACACGCAGTGACACAAACAAATAAATATGAGAAGCTCTGGGATTTGGAAAATTGTAAATAAAGGTGTCAGGCCTTAAGCTGATTCATGCATGGTTCTGCCATCGGTGGCATCAATTTTGCATGAGCATTTTTCCTTCATTACTTTTTAAGAATGGCTTGGCTGGAGGGTGACTTAACAACAGTGGGCTTTGCCTGTGTCAGGTCAATACAACAGATGTTTTGCTAACAAACGTCTCCCCCCTTACTCCTCTCTGAATGTGTTGGCACCTGAAAAGGTTCATTCCTGCCCTGGCAGGCAGCATGTCACTGAGTCAAAATGAACCTGTGGTGCATGCCCTAGAGGTAGCCTGATGATTTAGGAAACCATCTAGTCGCTGCTTTTTCGTGAAGTTAAATGGCCTCTTAGGATGGGAGCTCTGGGTCTTGCTTTATGACATCCTCAGCCTGTATAAAAACTAATGCGTTTCTGAACTGACGGCTATCATAAAAGTTTGAAAAATAACAGAAAATAAGGACAGAAATAGTGAATTATTGCTCTGGGTGAGCTGCAGCCACAGCAGTGATAAAAAGAGGGCAAATGTGTAGAAAACCTTGTCAACCTTATCTGTAGAGTTGTTTTACTCACTGGACTCTGTGGAATCATGTGCACGTGGCCTGTACTGTGTTTCAAGTCTTCTATTCTAACTACTCTTTAATTACCAGCTGAAGGACACAACACAGATCACTTATGACTGTAAATGCCAAACATCACAGAGACAGATGACTGATTACACATTCAGCTGTCAAAGGGACGGCAGAGGCCGGCACTGACATGCAAACTACAGACTAAATATCTGACTGGAAGCCCTCCTTTTGCTCTGTCCAGTTAAAAACACTCATCTGTTGCTGCCTCTGTGCTTCTGGCTAATAAGATATACTTGATTGGACCATAATAGCTTAACATAAACCTCAGGCAAAGAATTTGGAATAGAGCAAAGCTGTAACATTTATTGCCTGTTTCATTACCTCCAATTTGAGCACGTCGTGCTGCAGTTTCCTTTGAAATTCAAGGAAGCTACCAATCGTGAGCTTTCCTTTAAGGTCCTGTCCGAAGAAGTAGGTGGTGAGTGCAGAGCTGCACCCGGCTGTCTTCAGGGTGTTTCCTGTGGTGGAACGGTCACGGTGCCGCATGCCCATGCTGGTCTGGGAGCGAATGATGCTCTGGACCTGCAGATATCAACCAGTATGAGAATGTTAACGATGGTAACAATTACGTTTTTGTTTTTTTTCACTTCATCAGTCAAGACCCTCGTATAACATAGATCAACTTACTGAATAACACTTCAACTCCTATCATATTAAATAATAAATCCATACACAATGGCTAGCATAAAAAAAATGTTTATTTGCCTGTATTAGTCAGTGGTTGTTAATGCAGATTGTCAAATTCGAAATGTATGTATGTACTGCTTCTTTTTAAGTCTCTGTCTTCTTAAATATGTTGTTTAAGAAGACAGATGTAGGAGATGTAGTCACAGAAGGAGATGAGGCCACATTCCAGGGAATAAAATATGCTGTCCTCATCAGCAAACTTCTCTTAAAGTTTCTACAACTACAATGTTGTTTGTGTGGAAGTACATATGTGTGGGTCACAGAGTTTAGAAATCAGAGACTGGTGACAGTCAGCTGTGGGAGTGTACACCCACACGTTGTCCCGGCACACAAATTAAAAATAGTCCTGCTGCATAAGGTTAATCATGTACAGACGTCATGATGGTAACAGTCATGCAACTGCTGCATACACATGAAGCCAAACAGGCAGGTGATGATGGCAGTGAGGAACAATTAGTCTGTGGTTAGTTGACGAAGGAAACCCAGAGTTTCTTTCTCTCTTGTGTGTGTCTGCTAGATTTAAGATGTGTTGCTCACCTGTTCAAACTCTTCGAGGTCCACCTCTCCATCGCCATTCAGGTCAAACATCTTGAAAGCGATCTCAAAGTTCCTCTGGGGTGCTGTGTGCCACAGCAGATGAACCGCACAAAGAGACACATTCTTAAATCAATATATCACAATATGAAAGCAACAGCCCCACTGAATCGACCAAGAAAACAGCCGAGAGTTCAATGCTGACACCATCATTACACATTTACGGCACACAATCTTCAGTCTTCACCCCACTGCGATGAGCTTACAGCCTTACTGAGGGAATTCAATATACCTCAGACGGTACAATAACTCCACAGTAAGCCTCGCTCTGCAAGCAGAGCCCCTGCTCATACACACTGTGGACTCTGCATGAAAACATGTGCATTCAACTGAAATTCATGCACCAGTTTGTCCATTTCAAATGTTTTGCCCAGTTATTATTCTATAAATACTTCAGTCTACTGATGTGTATGCTTGTTGGTGAGTGGAATAAGATGCTTTCCAGTTCTGATAGAACTAATGTCAAATCATCCACACTATATTGCTTAAATGTGACCGCTCTGGACTAATATTAGGTCTATAAACTGCCTGAAGCTGCCAGTGTGGGATGCTGATTGGTCTATCTGCGGCAGACAGGCCACAGACTTATAGTTTTGAAGCCTGTCAAGTCAGATTCCGTCACTGTGGTCTTCCATTTCTCCAAAATTCACGACAAAAGAAGCTTCACTGCGTAATAGATGGTTTGAAATTTGGCCTGCTGCAGATTACTCAGCATTTCCACACACAGCTGAGCGGAGATGCTTTGGCACGTGGACAGAGAGGGAGAGAAAACATTATGCCACTTCTGTCTTTCTCAGTAGGAGATTAAATTACATGTAGGCAACACTAATTTTACTGCACAGGCATCTTAGAGTTCCTTAAGTGGGGACTTTGGCTGATAACACTGCGGTTTTGAAGCCTGGATCTGTTAGACAAGAGTGGCAGTCTGGGAATGCCTTAAGTGATCTCAAGCTGACATCTAATCATAACTGACTGATTTTTAATCAAAATTTCTTCCTTTCCAGCTGCCTGCTAAAGAGTGAATGTGTGAATGAGACCGGTGCTACCCAAAACACATTTAAAGCTTTCAATTTCTTTTAAAAAGAAAACAAGAATTTGGCACTTTGAGCCGGAATGGGTGTCGACATCATGTCAGTGCGGCTCTGAGATAGTGCCAGCATTTCATTTTGCTTTTTAAATAATGACTCTGCCAAAGGCCTTCTCTACATGAACAGATTATGATAAATAGTATTTAATGATTAGGGAAAAGGAGGTTTTTATTTCCATTATCTGATATCAGAGCAGAGATATTAAAGTGCCATTTGCTCTGTGTCTGTTGATCCTGCCATTGATTCTGTGACACACGTGTCTGAAGAAGCTGACTTGTTAGATTACTTTAACAAAGACAGAACCAGATGATTCACTGAGCAGCATAACTGATTGTTATCATTTCTGTGAATTTAAGAGTTACAACTTATCTGTACATTTAAAAAAAACACTTACTGGACAGCACAGTTGTGAGGAAGATGTAGTCAGAGAAGGAGATGAGGCCACATTCTCCCAGGGAATAAAATATGCTGTCCTCATCAGCAAACTTCTCCCTCTCCTGTGCAATTTTCTGCTCATCAAAGCCAGGGCACAAAAAAGAAACACATGCATTATAACCATTTCCCATTGTCCGGTATAGTACTTAAAGTTTCTACAGCTACAGTGTTGTTTGTGTGCAAGCACATATGTGTGGGTCTCAGAGAATAGAATCAGAGACTGGTACGCACACACGTTGTCCCGACACACAAATTAAAAATAGTTCTGCTGCATACGGTTAATCATGTACAGACGTCATGATGGTAACAGTCATGCAACTGCTGCATACACATGAAGCCAAACAGGCAGGTGATGATGGCAGTGAGGAACAATTAGTCTGTGGTTAGTTCATGAAGGAAACACATTACCCACCAAAAGCTGTACTCACAGCGTGAAACACACATAAAGAGAGGGAAAACATCACTTTTTGCACCAACTCACACTACTGATTAACCATACCTGAACACAACCCGATGTACGATCAGAAAAACAACAGTGATATTTAGCTCCACTGACAACGACAGCTGACTTGATGTTTTTTTTTTTGTTGTCGTTAGCATGTGTATATCAACAGCATTGCATGAAAGGGTCACTTTATCGCATGCATTTTACAGACTCAAGGATAGACTTGAAAGACAGTGTCCCACTAGTGGGACGCCCCACCAAACAGAAGAACAGAGCATGCCCAGAGAAGAGGGAGAGGGGGTGGGGGTGGGAGGGGGCACTCTGAGCCCGTGTGGTTACCTCCGTCTGTAAAAAGGTCCATTTCAGAGGAGGACGAGAAGGGGAAAAACAACCATTAGAGAGCATCGAGGCCTCTGCTGTCTTTAGCAGGGCCTTGAATGACAAAGACACTCATGTGCATTCATATCAATTTACACAGCATCGTGTTCAGAACAAAATCCCACGGGAATGCCAGCCAAAAGAACAATTAACATTTTTATAATCTCCACTTCCCTTTAGTGTGTTTGAACAAAATGTCTGCAAAAACCTTACAAGGGAACGTGCAAACAAAGCTCGACAACACAGCCCAGTGCTGTTGATGTTCAGCTTTGTGTGAAGTGAATGTGGGTGCTGCAGCTACAACGGCCAAAGCCATATGCTCAATATGGAATTAATTAGGAAAAATATAGATGAACATAAATATTGGGTGGCATTCCTTCATGACATCACAGTTCTTTCACATTCCTTTCCCAAGACCCAACTCTCTACTCATAGTCAATTTGGTGTCGCCTGTTAAGAATGGCTTTGTCAAATATAGAGAACAGCAGGTTATGATGTGACATATATAATTGATTCAATCTATATTAAAGGTATAAGAGAGAACGGAGTGGGGGAGCAGGGAGGTGAAGGAGAAAATAAGTTATTTTCGGCCCTGCTCTCATGTTTGAAGGGGTACAAAGGAGAAAAAGAAATAATGGAAAACATTGACCATGTGGCACCTTAAGAGTTAAAAGCTTTCAAGTGTCTTCATATTCAGAGGAGTATAGAGTGCTACAACTGAAAGCCTGTGTGCCTATGCTATAGAAAGAAAGAGTAAGATAAATCAGAGAAGGAGTGGAAAGAGGTGGTTCTGGCCCCTGGGATTAAAACAATAACATACAGATAACACCCTCTAATCCTGAGGTGAGACAGAGTGCTAATGCCTGCCCACAAAACAAGAAAGATGTGTACAAGCAAGTGTAAGTTTGTGGGGTGCACGTGTGTCTTCCACACAGACAGCTGCACATACGCAGAGACACACACAGCCCAGGCCTCATTAGAAGGATCCGAGCTGAGCCACAGAGTCCATTTGGCACATGGACCACAAAATAACCTGTCTCAAAATAAAATGAAGCGATATGACAAAGATAGTTTGAGTGAAGACACTGAATGAACAGCACTTTCATCTGATCAAGTGAATTAAATGTAAAGGCAGCATTTTTTTCTTCTTTTTTTTTTCTTTTAGGGTATGTGATATGTGGTAATAAGTAAAGTACATTCAGTCTGTGTGTTAGTGTTTTCTTTTCCTGACAGAGCCTGTTGCTCAGCTGGAACACTCTCTTTTACTTCACCCTCCATCTTCCATCTGTCATTGGTGTAAATCTCAGCTTCAGACTCAAGAGATTCCATATTGGATACTCCAACAACAAGTCGAGTTTCAACTGAAAAATTATGCAAATACAATTCAGAATGATGACAAAATGTTTTATCTAAAAAGAATATGCCAACAGCCACGCTCGACAGTTTGTGAACTCTTTAGAGCGGCTGACAATTCTGAATAAATCCAATCTAAAACAGATAGCGAGTCATTTTATAAAAGGGACATAATGGAAAAGTCATTTGTCAACTGAGGAAATGACTGACTCTACAACAGAATATGGAGTGAGCCACTTCTACAGCAGCCACTGAAACCAACTGCGTTAGCACACCTGCTTCGGGTTCCTCCCTAACAGAATTTCAGATCATTTTTGTGTTTCCTCTTTTGAACTGGCCACTTCTCAATACTTCAGAAACATTCAGCATGGCTTTCTTTCTCCTGAGGTTCATTCCATCAACAGATGGTCAAACATCTTTTTATAGATTTTGCTGTTGTAATTCAGAATTCTTTGTTCTTTGTTCCATCTGTGATAGTAAGCCTTCCTGGCCCAAAAGCAGTATAAGATTCTATTTTGATCTAAACCATCAACAAAACATGTTTCCAACGTCCTTCTGGTAAGTCCACGTCAGACTAGTACACTACAGATGGTTAGCAGTCTTTCAGTTGCTCAGGCTAAACTGTACTACAACATGAAAATAACCTATTTCTCCTTTGTCTTGGCTGACTGGACTGCTCTTCAATATCTTTCATTTACACACTATCTGTCCGATTGGGGAGTGCTTGAGTTGAAACCTTGTAAAGAGAATCTTTTAAATGTTTTACTGATGAGCAATACGACTTCCTTCTCTGCAGCACCATGAAACATTTTGTTTGTGGAATAGAACATTTCAACATTGGTTTGACTGACTTCTACCTATTAGCTTTCAGGGCTGCACGGGGACAATCTGATTAAATTCACTGTAATGCTTTGGCTAAAAACATTCTTAGGAGGTCTGCAAATGTGTCAGCAGCACTAGTTTACTCGATACCTGTTAAATTGATCATCTCAGATGAGATTACACCCATTTAATATACAGCTTTAATTACTAAAATGACCCCAACTGCACCTGAGTTAGTATCACACACTAATTACAAATTTCCCCAAAACACTTAGTCCCACTATCACGTAAATTAACCTCTTCATCTGCGCTTTTCTGTTCAGTGGCAACGTTATAGATGTCTGTCTTAATGCGAGTCTGATCTCTTTATAAATCTCTGTCTGTAGTCATCTGCCCATTCTTTTGTCACAGGTCAGTGAAGTTATAGTGGAGTGTGACATTTTGTCCCGATGCCAAACTGAGTAACAGCCCAATTCGGAGAGCAAAGGCTGAAAGATGCTGACAGAGCTGCCGGCCGGGGGGGGGGGGGGGGCTGAGCAGAAATGTACCGCTGTCAGACACATGTACAGACAGGATTTAAGGTTTGTTCAGGACCGACCTCACCTCTGCATGAAGCTGAGGAGCAGCCACACAGATCGTCTGGTCAAACTTCAAGAAAGAAGCCAGTAAACCATACACACTGCTCAATTCATAAGAATGATTTAAGGATTGTTAAGCACACCACCATGGGACAGGCCAGGACTGACTGAATAGGGTTTATTTTTAATTACCTTCTTAAATCAGCTATCCAAACTGTTATGTCCTCTCATTTGATCAAATTTCTGACATCAGCTGAACACTTCAGATCTACCAATTCCTGCCAAAGCAATTTTACTTGTTTATTACTTGCTTCTTAGATAACACCATTTTTATTGTTATTATCATTAATAAATCTACACCAGTGACTTCTAAGAGAGCCACAGTGAATGGTTGAATTTATGGGTCTACTCTGAGACAGGGTAAAAACGAGGATTTGAGAGCGAGGCTGTTGACCATACCCAATTTAGCTACGGGCCAGTGTTATGAATGAGTATGAGCTGCAGTGATGTCCGATCCTCCGGGATTTCTCTTGTTTTTCCCATGTGAGTCAAGGGAGTTCGGCCAACTGGAATGTGGATATCTGACAGTCAGAGCAAGATATGGGTGGGAGGGTGTGAAAGAAGCTAAATAAACTAATTTTAGTTTCTTAAACATTTTGTTAGATGCGATAGCTAGTAAAGGCCATGAAATACAGAGGGAAGTGAATTTCCAATGAAATCACAAAGCATGCAGTCAACTGGATCTGAGCAGGTGTTTCAGAAGTGTGGATAAAAGTTCTGATTCGTGTGCTTTTACATGTCAGATGTAACCATCTGAGTGGCTACGGGTGAATTTTTCTCTTGATACATGATGAGAGCATGGTGCTGAAATACCACAGTGTGTAAGTGGGCAGGCAGGTGTGTGGGAGTAGAGAACATTAATTATTAGCTTTCCACCTCTGGTCCCAGATGGAACTGCAAAGCAGCTGTGCTGTTAATAAGTAGCAATTACAGAGGGAACGCATTTAAGAAAAAAATATTTCCTAATATGGACCATTTCAACAAATGTTGTAGGCTAAAGCTTGGCAGGTCTCTCATAATAAAAACAAAAACAAATTAGCTGACCAGGGCTAGGACCAACCTCTAATAGATGAGAAGAAAAAAGAAAATAGCCAAAGGGAGTGTTCTGAATGTGTGGCTATCTATGGACGACCAAACACCAAAACATGTCAAACAACATAATTGGGAACTGTAGACTGAAAATATCAAGTAAAACAGAGAGGTCCAACGAGCTGCCCCAGGGAGCTCCCTGTGGAATCAGAAAGGTTAAACATAACATCAGTTTGTGACAAACAGTTTAGTTTCAGTCGGAAAAGCCTCCTCCACACACTCTACGGGTGACAGGTGTCCATTCTGCATCTTAAAAGAACACTCAGAAAAGTGTGTGGCTTCACAGAGAGGGAGCGCCACAGCTGGCAGAAGAATGTGTAGATGAACAGAAAAGTTCTGCCGTCTGCAACTTTAAATCATGCTTCACAGAAACCATGCAGCATTGACATCTCTACAATCCAGAGGATGGATTTTTGAAGGCTATAAAGCACATCATACAGCCTTGACATTTGCCAACAGAGCCATTTCCTGGGTCCAAACCCACCCACTGATGCTCCCATGTGCAGAGAGGGGGCGCCACCACCAGTTAATTTCTCTGATGCACAGGCAGTAGAGCATTGCATGCTGGGAAAACAGCTACATCACCAAAGCATGTGAAAAGCTATAGCTGAGTTTTTTTGTGTTTTTTTTAAAAGAAGGAATGAAAGCATGAGGAGAGAAGGTGTATTTATAAGAAAAGACAGATTGAGTGCAGGGGAACAGCACTTCTATGGTTTGGCTTTGAACAACACTTTGTTTTCTGCATCTCAGCTTTCAAGCTATATTATTCTTATTGAATTTGAAATATAAACGCAAATTAACTCCACTTTTGGAGACTGACTGCTGTACTATGAATTATGTAGCAGTGCTGCAGCATTTATTAATCTCTGTTACACAAAGCATAGTCATCATTTTCAATAATTCAACAGGGAGGACGTGGCACACAGCTGCTTTCCACGAACTATAGAAAGGACACTTGGAAAATCTCCACTACAATGTCAACTAACAATACGGGGCTTGAGTGTCTCAAACAAATGCACACACAGAGAGGTGGATGCTCACTTCACTGTAAGACACTCCCTATTCTTTTTATCCTGAACAGGTTATAACCTGCCCTTTGCTACGCTTGGCCTATCCTTTTATCATTGTTACTGACATATGCATTCAGATCTGCTTACTGGTCTAATAATCCAGCTTAAAGGTCAGTGTTCCTGTTACCAGTAATGAACAAACACATTCAAGTTTCAAGGTGTGTGTGTAGTTAACTGACTGAAAGAGGTGGGGAGACCTAAAACATTACAATAAGTTGCTTTTCCTCCACCCAATCCTTTATTTTCCATATAAAAAAATACATCTGAATTTAAACTGTAGATTCTTATCAGGTAAAAACAGTCAGCACTTATTTAATTGCTCGTAAAAGTTTTTTCAAACCTGACCTTAGAACGGGATAGGTTAGAAACACGAATGGTTTGAGAATGTATTCTGGTTTAAATAGGTACATTAAAGGCTTTTGGCTGCTGTCATACTCATCGTGGCCATAGAGACACCATAACTCTCTGAAAGCTGAGATGTGATAAAGAGAAACTACTTATTCAGCCATTCCCCTGAACTAACCAAAGTGAATAGCTATACCCTTCACCACTAAGGAGGTGTGAGTGATAGACACTGGGGTGAGAAGAAGAAAGTATACAGGAGTTAGAGGGAAAAGGTGGTGGCTACAATGTGCAGTTTTTCATTCAGGTGCATACATGCTGCTCGGCACACCCCATACCTGCCAGAAGTCCTGCAGAGAGGGAGGGAGGGCAGAACAGCAAGGAGACGAGGAGGGAGGGAGACAGTGGAGGATTAGAGGAGGTGGTGAAGAGAAGGAGGGACGGGGGATTGGTGGGTGGAGAACAGGGGTTGGTAGGTGGGATGATTGGGGGGAGACAGAGAAAAGTTGGGGATGACAGTTTGCCATGAGGGAGGGAGGGGAGAGAAAATGGAGGGATTACTTGGTTTGGGAATGATAGAGGATGGCTAATAAAATCACGGGAGAGTAATCAACAGTTCACAATGGCAACATGAGATCACATTAATATTTAGGGCAGCTAAAAGCATCTGCATATGACCAGGGTGGGGGGAGGAATCACAGAAACTTAGAGAATTATCAGCAGAGAACAGATCACAGACAAACAATCAAATTTAATGACTTCTAATACCACAGTGTTCTAATGGACAGAGGGACAAAGCAAACAAGATGAGTCAATATTAACAACTGTTACATGACCATAAAAAGCATGTAATGCTGCTCTGGATGAGGCTGATCCTTAAAACAAATTAGTGCTGGCAGGAGAGCAGAGAGAAAGACATTTACAGTGTTTACACTTGTAAAAAAAGGCTCTGCTTAACTTCCTCCAAATGTACATGTTCATCAAACCTGAGCTGGTTCTGCTATTATAAATCTATACTACAGGAAGTGATACATTAAAAGAGCTTTCAGGTTACATTTCCAATACTGTGTTCCCCTACAACCAGTTTACCAAACAACCCCCCAACTGAAACACTCCTTTTCTGTACACCCCCATCCACTTCCTATTTTAAATGCTGCTGCTAATTCTACTGACAATGTAACACTAATCTCTGAGTGTACTTTGCATCTCCTTTCCTTATAGATTTCATTTTCATGTGGTCTGGATTTAACAGCTACTCATTGAACTGTAACGCTTTAATCTTCCTCCAATTATCTTGACAAACCAATTAAACCACAGAGGGTTTGGATACAGCCAATGAGGGAGAGTTGCACCAGCAGCTCTCTGGCCATGGCACAAACATAATTACAAAGTAAGGAGGAAGCCATGTAGCCATTTGCATCAAAAAAGTATATGGCGTACAGATAGGGATAACATTTACATAAACAGGGATGTACTGGGAGGAGTTCATGAGTCAGATTTCTGGTTACCTGAGAACACTTATTTCTAATAAGCGATATAAAGTTGATGGAAAATGAGTCAGGAAATCATTAAACTCCAGAAAACTAAAATGCAGAGAGAGGAATTAGGGAATTAGAGATCTCTGACATATTTGGTGGGGCTCATCAAAATGGAGAGTAGGAACAGACTCAAATAAATCTGACGGCTGATGAAATTTGTAATGAGAATAGAAAATACAATCATCTTACTTATGATTCGCTTATATAAAATGAATGAGGACGATTAGCTGCTGGATATAAGAAGTGCTCAGCGCAATCTGATATTGAAATCAACGTGAAGGAAATGGCATTGATGATGTTGGCTTTTTAGAATGGTTTCTTCTTTTCTGAAGGTGAACATCTTAATATAATAATTTGATACACAGGGCAAAGCTCCTTTAAGTCAATTTGAGGCCAAAATGGGACAGTCTATTGTTGTCATTAAATAGTTCATAGTGGAGAGGTTCAGCTAATTCACGTAAATTAAAATAGTAAAAAATCGTACAGCAGCTTTATTATAAGCTCACCCACTAACCTTTTAAAAAACAACACTGACTTCTTACCTTCCCATCATAGCGCTTTACAATAAACTGGTCTAGGCCCAGATCTGTAGAAGAGACAACAAACAGACATGTGTTTAGGATCAGAAATAAGCGTAGGGCAGACTAGCTACATGAACACAGTACATTTATGTCCCGCATGAATTTGAAAAATCATATTTACTTTGTGCCGCCAATGAACCTCTGGTAATCAATTACATTCCCCAGTAAACTATCTCTGTGATTTCATGACAAAAATCCTTTACCAAAAATTAAATGAACTGTGAGATTATTGAACAAAGAAGGTCAATTGGAACCGATAACAAAACAGGAGAGAAAAAATCGTATGTGCGAAATTTGAAGTTATTTATTCTACAGCCCTTTGGTGCAGCATCTTAGTCATCTGGAATGTGCTGCAATTACTCAACCATCAGGCCACTCCATAAAATACCTGCCTGTAGTTCTGAAGATCTGTTTTTAAATGAGTTAATATCATAAGGGCAGATTATTGATTTGCTTGTGAATAAAACTTAATCATTTCTTCAGGGCTCTATGATTCAACTCTCCAGGGACACGCACTTTAAAATAATCCCTTAGTATGAAAATGCTACATTCAAGCCTTTATTTAAAAAATAAATAAATGAGGAGATCAGGTTTTAGGAGGGGGGCAGGAAAGGTACTTAGTCCAAGAAAACCGGACCAGCGGGGGGGTGAGCTGGTGGAAGTCTTTATGGTAAGTCGGACAGCCAGCAAAGGCATGGAAGGGTAAATTCTTATCAAGTCTTAACAGCTGTTTTGGTATTTGACATAAAATGAGCGCTAACCCACGGACAACTATTGTCCAGGTCTGTGATTAACACTAATCTCCTACCATCTAGTAAAATGTCACACATATCTAACTAAACTTGAGTGTTGAATATTAATGACGGGAGGGATCCTGAAAAGCTCTTATCCTAAGTTAAGCTCCCTCCCTTTACAAACCTCCCGTGGCTGAAGATCAAATATCCCTTGCTGGCTCCATGCGTGACGCCAGAGGTCTGCTCTGGGTTCAACCAGCTAATTGATACACCAACTGCTGGGTGGTGATTTCCTCAACTCAGCGTGATTGGACAGCCCTGCCCCCCCCCCCCCCCCTGCCTCGTATATAGGTAGTGGCATTGATGCACTGCACCCATGAACAGTCATATAGCGCCATTTATGTGTGACATACCCTTGCAACTGGGTGGTGCACGGGGCATGGAGGAGGAGGGTGGGGGAAGTTGTGTAAGGCTTACAATTAGCTATCTGATCTCAGCACTGCTAGTTCCAGCAATCATAAACAACCAGCATACTTGACAAGTACCCTTAAACACTATGTACGACATGTTCAGGTTCTATGTGGACTTGTATTTTCAGGGGTTAACATAATGGCTAGTATTCAGATAAATCTGCAGTCTTTAAGCAAAAATTTAGGAGAAAAAACCTTTTAAAAATAATAGGGAAGGTGAATCTTACTCTCAGGCTGCTTCTCATTGGGCGTGATAGAGCGTATGAAGTCCTGAGGCGTCATGTAAACCTCAGCATCCCCGTGCTCGTTGATGACTTTCAGCGTGGCAAAGTAGCGGAAAATCTTGTCAGGAGTTGAGTAAGCTCTTATCCTGTTCTCATACTCCATCACCTGCCAACCAGACAGAAAGCATACAAGTTCTATACATCAAGACTTCGGAACCAGTACACGTCTTATATGCAGCATCAACAGGATGAAGAGAAGAAGCCATTTTTCACTCATACATGTGGCAACCCTCTTAGCTCTGTCTGAGGGGGAGCTAAGAAGGAGCAGATGGAGAGAAGAGGTGTACAGAGTGATGAGGAAGGTGGCGACAGGAAATTAAGTTGTCAGTTTTGATGGAGAGCTGCATTAACATCTTGACTGATGCATCACATAATCAAAACAGGAAGCGAGGTGTTATAAGGGTCACTGTGACTGTCAGGTTCAACTGAGGGGGGAGTTGTCCGTGCCCCACAAAGCTGTCCGCTCATCAGGGATGTGGCGCGCCGTTCTTGGAATCACGACTCATTCACTCAGTTCCGTTTTACACGAGCCACCTCTTTGTTTTGACAGGAACTTCCACTTTCCAGCAGAAATCTCCCAACAGATGCTGAAAGTGACACAGCGGTGTGTGTTTATCCACCAAGGCTGTTATTTTGTGAGACAATGAGTGATTGTGTTTACTGCAGCAACTCCCTGAGGAAAAAGTACAAGCATTTTAGAGCTTCAGCTTTTTTAGGTTGTCATTAAGTCCAATATGAAAAACAGAAAGAGTGTGGGAGACCGGCACAGAGTCCAACGCAGCTACAATTTCCTCTCAGTTTTGTGGCTGATTACATGCTTGGTGGTTTGCTCCAACAGAAAACTGCAATGGCCTTTGGGGAAATCACCAGCTGTGTCACCACAGAGGTAACCACTTCCAAAGACATGGAGAAAGGAGCTGGTCTACCATTCTCCTACCGACTTGTATTCCAAAGCAGTAAAAGTTAATATTTTCTTTAATTTTCATGGACAATTGTTGTTAGTTGTTTGAACTGCAAGAGAAAAAAACTTAAGGAAAAGTCTGGACACTTCGGAGAATCAGAGCTTCTGTCAGAATTTTTCTTTGGTATTTCATAAAAAAGTCTATATTGCTTTGTTCCATAAACTGCAATTTGGGCAAAAAACAAGAGCTGCTTCAAAATATGAAAATGGTCCAAAGGTAGCACTATGTTCACTTTTTGACTTTTCCCTCCATGTAAAACCTAACCTATGCCACCCAATAAGGTTTCCCTAAAGTGGACCAGTCAACAAGCTTCGGGCTGCTTTTTGCAAATTTTCAAACATAATTCTTTGCAGCATTTTTTATGCCTTTTAGACAGCGACAAATGTTCTACTGAACCAGCTTTTCATTTAAGCAAAAAGGTTCAAGCATACCATTCTAAAAGTAATATTTACCACCTGTTGCATTCAACTTTACAACATTCAGCCATACCTGATCATCTTTATTTTTCAAAAATCTGTATTTTAAAGACAGCCTAATGTTCCAGTCCTTTAAACAGTAGAACTTCAAACACCCTGAATCACCTCAAGGACAGAGAGCGCTTAAATCTTCTCCCCAGACGTGTGGGCGCCGCTGCTGAGGCTGTGACTCCGCAATATTCAACATCAGCACCCATAAGTCAGATATACCTGTACAATCCTGTCAAATTTCACTTAATAAAGGCACCCTCTGTTACTGCCTCTCCTCACAAGTCGAGCGATGATATGCTGAGCTAGAAAGTGTCACTTGGCGGCATCTCAGGGACTGTTGACGCCTCTTCTGTTTTTCCTTTGTCATCTGCAGCCTAATTATCAGCAATAAAACCCTCAGGGCGGTACGTTTGTGATATTTATGACAGCAGAATTCACGCTGAATACCTCAGTGCGCACCCGTAAATATTCTGTCAAAATGCATATTGGACATTGATTTGATTTGAAACTGTTCTTGTGACTGACTGAATGGTTAATGGTCTATTCGTTATCGATTACCTTGCGGTCACGGAATCCTGAACGGGGCTTCTTTTTTTTCCCCTCGCCACCGTCATCTTGTCCGTCCTCTCCCCCGCTGCTGAACTCCACTGATCTCTCCGACTCCATCTCCGAGTCCGTGTCTCTCCCAAAACCAGCTTCCTCTCCAGTCGGCTGCTCCGAGTGTCGAACAGACGGTCCAGCATCAGCATATGCTCTAATTAAAAAAAAAGAAAAAAAAAAGACAAGCAAACACATATAACGCAAGTCAGTTCCCAAGGGACAGTTTTAGGCTTTCACATATGCTAGTTTAGTACAACAATCTCTTATTCTCCGTTCCACTTAGCAGAACTAAGAAAATATGTGAATGTTCTGAGCCGTCTTTAGTTCTGTGCATTGCAGAGGTTTGTCTTGCCAAACTCCCACTTGACAATATTTCTGACTAAACAGAAAATTGGAATAATAATAATAAATAGCCGGGTCTGCCTGGGGAAGGCTAAATAATTCAGCTAAATGCGACACTAGGAGAATAAAACCTGGGGTGAAGGCCTGGAACAGCCTCATCCCATCAGTCTGAAATGTCCCGGGGTACCATCTATCACTCTGCCCACAGCAGCTCAATCATTCTGCCCCAGAAGAGCTCTGCCTTAAGCCCCACGTCTAGCATTGCACAATAACTTCACACAAGCCCTAACATCAACGGATGGTCATAAAAACACAAGAAATTCAAAATCATATTTGGCTTTGTGCAAAAGTCATGCTGTGTTTGAGTGAGGTTAATGTATTTAAATGGGACAACACAATGATTCCCAATGACAGAGACGTGCCATTCAGGATTGCTGTGAATGTGGAAACAGGAAATACACGCTAAAGATGTGATTATTTGATCTGTATGAGAGCAGCCACCATTGTGACTGCAGCCAAAACCACTTGCTATGCAGCACAGAATCAGTTGTCCCAACAGTCAATGCACAAGAAACAGACTGCAGGAGTGTATCAAAGAGCCCCACCTTTTCCAGAGCAGTCCAGTGCTGGCAGACACACCGGTCACCCCGGCCAGGGCTGCCAGCATCAGCCTCCGCCGGCCAGTCCCGCGCACCGCCTCGCCGTGGTAACGGCGGGACAGCTGGGTCAGCCCCACGCAAACCGCGGGCAAGGCCCGCAAGCGGAACATCCTGCAGGGAGGAGAAGAAGATACAGCTGACAGCCCTACAAAAGAGCCGTACAAACCGGAGTATAGGACAGATTAGAAGTTCTAACACACCTGCTGGTTTGATGCTTTCATCTATTCTTACTACAATATCATAGATCACCATTTAAATGTAGTGAAACAAAAAAATGTGGAAATTTTGGTTTGTGTTTAGTGTAACCGCAAAATAATGCCTAAAACAACTCATAGATTATAAAATGTATGCTTTCCATAAACACTGGCTATTCATTCAAGCTCCTAAAACCACTTTAATGTATTTACAACCATTGCAAAAGCAAATGGAGACTATACATTACAATATGTGTGTACAAGCTCAGAGGCCATGCTCGGCCTAGGATTGGGAAAGTGGTGCAGTTAGGGGACGTCAACTTCCCATTTTAAACATGTTTCTCTCTTTGTAAAACAAAATTGTGTAAACATACACAAAAAAAAGCCTGCAGTCATTCTTTTTGCTTAATAAAATTCCATTTAGAAAATAAAGAAAGGAACTGTGAAATAATGTGATCAAATATGCACGTATTTACAAAAGAAACATTTTATATAAGGATGGGGCTTAGTTTTTCACACAGTGTACAATGGGTACAGGACACTTTGTTGAAGTGTTTACTTTGATCCCCTTTTTCCAACGTTCAGCTTCCCTGCTCTAATAAATATTACACTGATCATAACCCATGGAAGTCTTTGCTTATGATTTGGAAAGCACAACCTAAAAAGTTATCTAGCTCTGCAGGTAACCTTTGGAACACTTGAATTATTTTGGGTCGGCCGTTTTTCATACCTGGCCAAACGATATATCAATCAGAGCACAAATCTCCCAGCATCCCCCTGGATCACAAAGCAAGACTAAAACTCATTTCTGCTGGTGCAGGTAAGCTCCTCAGCCTCTTGTTCTGCTGTAATGCCATTCAATTCAAAACTGTCACGGAAAGATGATTAACAATTAAGCAAATGGCTACTGGCGCTCATTTGTAGCTCCCTGGTGTGAACTTTTCAAACTACAGGACAAAAGAGTTCACATCATAAGAGCTGCAGCTACAAACGGTTGAAACAGAACAAACAGTTCAGCCACCAACTGTCAAATGGACCCAGTAGAAGGAAAAAAAAGACATGGCACATGTTAATTGGAGAGTCCAGCAGCCCATGACGGCTGCGACTGAAGGGAACAGTAACCATGCAGACTATTTCTGCAGACAGCTTGGTATGAACAGATTGCTACCAAATGTTTCGGAAAATGCCCAAAGAATATTAAGCTCTCTCTGAAATATGAATAACTTCCCAACATTTGCACTTAGGAACCAGTAATGAAGGTTAGCCTCTCTGTGACTTCTGTATGACACTGAAGACGTATCTAGGGCTGTGTAATAAACAGAACACTCAGGATTTTAAACAATGTTTTGTTTATGCTATCAAATTCCAGGCAGAGCTGATCCCACTGCTCCCCGACCACCTCCACAGTCAGAATAGCACATAGATTATATGTTACTAAAAATATGGAGAATATCAAATCCACACATGTTCAAGAGTTTTTCTTTAATCTGTCTAAACTATTTTATTAAATCAGATTTTTCCAAAGTTGAAGGTGGATCAATTATTGAAGGAGATATGTTTGCTTATATACTTCTTTGATAAGCCATTCCCAGAATAATACAGGAATATTACAAAAAACTACATAATGTTTATAAAATGTGTCATCATCATGCAGGTTTCTATGGTCCAATGGTCAAAAAAGGCCAAAAGATGTCAATACAAATACACAGCTAGAGTGACTGGATTAAAAATACAAATCCAATTTAGGAGTTATGGGAGCAACAACTCTGAGAAATGCCTTATTCTATTCTATGGCTTATTCTATTCTATCTATAGTTTCTGAGTAAAACTAGGTGAACCACAACCAGCTGATATGTAATTATAAACCACCTCAGATCATTGTTGCTTTTTTACTGATATGGAAACTGGCAGTCCAAAATAATTAGTCAGACTCCTAAACCACACATGCCATGCAGTAACAACACTTCATCAGGTGAATGTGGTCAGTTCCCGGATGGGCTTCAGAAAATGTAACACCAACTTAAAGAGCTTCAACAAGTGAATTTACATCATCTATCCTCACCAGCGTTTTACATTACCGGCCATACAATAGATGAAAAATACCTCAAATAATGCTTTCTTCTCAACAAAGAGTAAAGTCGTGTTCATGTCGCCTGGATGGGTTTTCACAAAAAAAAGAGGGATAGGATGACTCTCAGAAGTAAAACAAAAACAGACAGCAGGTCTGTCATCATCTGATCACAACTTCCACCACTCCACAAAGCTTTAGTAACAGGGAGGTCCCATAAAGAACATGTTCGCATTGGACTGGAGGTAACTACCAATAAACAAATGGATCAGTCAGATGTTTTATAATCTATGTGCAAAACGTAAAAATAACCCCAGAAGTCCATGTGGGCTCTGGCTGACGTGGTTTCAAAGTTCCCCCCAGAAAGACGTGATTAACCCCTGTGACCTAACGTTGACCAGCCAGGCTGGACACATTTCAGACAGAATATTGAAAACGGCCACCCCTAAATTTGCCCAGATGTTTCAAAAAAGGACGCCGGCTTTTTGTTTTTAGCTCCACATTCGCGTCGTTGACAAAACACGGCAAAACAGCATCCGCAGGGGCCTGTAAGCTAACAACAACACGCGTTTTCAAAGTGGGGTTTCGTGTTTTGTGTATTTTCGCTGTCACGCTTTGCTTGTAAACACAGCTAAACACGGGCTGCCCCGTAGCACGGCGGCTAGCAGCAGCTATCCTGTCAGTGAGGGCTGGCGGACATAACCGCTGCTAGCTCGGGCTGCGGCTGTGCTCTCACACACTAGTTACACTTTGTTTCGCTACGGAGCTGCGTCCCGGCTAACCGCGGCGGGCGGCTACTTACGTCAACGACGGAGAAACAAAAACAGCAGTCGGTACAACAACCCTGTGCTCTCCGATATTTCGGTATAGTGCGTGTGAGCCTTGTCCTTCTTGGGAGACGGGCCAGCGGCGGCAGTTCCGTGTTCGCCAGTGACCGTGCAGACAGCGGGGTGGGGCGCCATGTCCGCAGCCCCGCCCCGCGAGCCTCCGCCGGGCCCCCGCCGGGCCCCCGCCTACCACCAACCGCCCCCCACGGGTGAGGCCTAATGAGAATAACACCAACTAAATGCATAAATAAAGCATTAAATGCAAGACATTTTTCTACTCTCAATTTTCCAGCTGGTGAATGCCGGTAAAATAGCCAGTGAGGGGCTTATTGAGAGAACGCCATCCCCATGACTTGGATGAATTCACTGGTAGGCTATGTGTGTATGTCTGAAGTATTGATATCAGTCTGCAGTCAACACAGGAGAAGTGCTGCTTTCAATTAACTGAGGGAGTCTCGGCCGTCAGTCATTCGTGACAGTTCTCCAAAAAATGTGACGGCTCCATATGACTGGGCTCCTCACGCCGTACTGCGACAGGGTAAACACGGTCTCGCATCCATATATCTGAAAGAAGACATTCCTCATGGGGATGTGTCATGGATGTGCCACGGGAGCCTCAATAGGTCCATTCAAATTGAGTTCCCTGGACAAATGTCTGTGTCAGACAGTAACACAGTGTGATCAATGTGTAGAATGGCTGTAAAATTAAACCAGAACAACACAGACATGCAGAAATATTTAGCCCAGATTCCATGACTAATCTGCTGGCAACTGTAACCCTCAGACATACAAAAACAGCAAGGGGCATAGTGCAGATCCCCCACATTAAATAGTAGATCACAGTAGGGTTCCTCCACTGTGCACACTTGGGTGGGATCTGCTATTACTTCATCACAGCATGTCAAATTGCAGATTTTTGCAAAGCTGTTTGTTACATTACGTTAATTTACCACAGGTTTCATCTTAAGCGACACGTGACTGAGGAGTAAAGAGGAGTGACTGAACGGAGCAGGTCAGTGACAGGCTATTAGTTCAGAAGGGTTTGAATATCTTGTGGGGGAGAGCTACAGAGCTACAGAGCGGCTTAACTCAGCAGAGAAACAGAATGATGTGTGAATCCATGCTTGCAGGTAATAGAGCAGCTCATGCATCCATTAGTCATGGCCATTTTATGCAATCTCTGCACACAGATGAGAGATTCATGTTGTCAATTGTGTGCCAGTCTTTGAAAGGACTTCATGGAAGAATGAAGTGTGCTTTGTGGGGACACAGCTGTAGAGATTTATTAATGCCTGCATGTCTGGGCGATCAATGCTCCGCAGCCTTTCCACCATTCCAGATAGAAGCTCAGCTCACTTGGATGCTGGGTTGGAGTAATACCACAAATAAGTGGCGATTGTAATGAAAAAGCAACACTGACCAGAAGCAACCCCCCCTGTGCTCACATAGTGCTTGGAACTCCTGAGAACATTCTGTCTGTGATACACAGAATTTTAGAAAATGTGGACCCACTGATCTCAGATCATTGTATTGCATCATCAAAGTTTCATCACACTGCAGCATACAGGGCAATGAGTGTTTATGGACTGTATAGATTACATTCAAATCGGACTTAATGTTTCACCTCATTGAATGTGTGAGTTCTGAGGAAAATATGGTTGAATGCTTTTAGAAATGGAACACCAGCCTGAGCAGGCACGTTCCTTGATCAATACAACTATTACATTCCAAAATAATACATTATCCAGATAACACAGCTCTAACTCAAATTACAGCTTACAATCTTTTCTACAAATTACTATGAACACTAGCCTTGTTTCCCCACAATCCTTTGTTAAAGCACTTTTAAACTCCAGCAGCTGTTTTTCTTGTCTTCTTTTCCTCCTATTAATAAGAGCGGGTACTTAACAGTGCCTGCAGCTCTTCAATGCAGGGCTCATTAATACAAGCCATTTATCATACAGACCACCCTACAATATGTAATTGTCAGCTATTGAAATTTGTTTAACGTTGTTGTAAGCTTCGCAACAGCAATGACTTCAGCATGGCCCAGGAGTCCACAATGGCAGTGTATTTTTATCTGATTTTGGGCCATTCGTCTCATTTACAAATGACCAGTTAGCCTTTCATCGGTATTAAAAATATGCATGACACTGTGGAAATCCAATTTAAAAAACTTCCCGAAAAGAGCCATGAAGTTTAAAGAATTGAATGTATATTGTTAACAAATGGTTACAAGGCTATGCACAAGCCATTAGCTCCTCAGGAAAAAGGAGCTGAATAAGGGTTGATGCTAAATGGCTCGTACCCAGCACTTTTAGTTCTGTCACCTCAGACAGGCCTGCTGGTTCCTCTTAGTAACCAGAAGGCCCCATTAGAGACATAGAATAACTTTTTCATTTAGGTCCCCAGCTTTCTTCTCTTTCATTTGGAATGACTTTGTTTTGTTTGAAGGTTAAATTGTGTCCCTATGGTTATATTTGGGTCTGCAGAAGCTGAACTGTTTCCATCAGCCTTTTTTTTTTTTTTTTACTCGTGTATGGCTGTCTAGCGCAAAATAGTTTTCGTATGCCCAAGATGACGCCCAGTTGATCTTATTTGAAGGCTAAAAACTGCAGTGAAACGTGATCCACGCGTTTGTTCTTTTTTTTGATGGTGATAGATGGCTGCAGACAAAAGCAGGCTCGGGTTACAGCTGTCATATACCTGTGCGGTGGCTGTGAGCCCTCATGCGTGCTCCATGGCAGCGGCATAGCTGCTTTGTTAGGGACGTGTTTACCCCAGCACCCGATTGGTGGTGTGATGAAATAGAAGTTATAACCCCATGGGTGCTGCCTTTTTGTTGTTCCGTAGGTGGGGCTCTTTAGTGCTGCTGGGTGACATTTCAATCATGCACAGACGTGTGTGCACACAAGTGCAAACAGGCGTTGTAACACACCTCGTGCTGTATTGTGAAACATTAGCTCCCGACCTTGACTGGCAGAGATGAAAAGTGCATGGTTTCTCTTTCAGAGTTTTACTTCTCTACAGTTGGACCTCGAACAGTTATTTCTGGTGCAGATCACATTTGAATTGCATGAATCCAGATTTGTGCGGACGGGCCATGTCCAATTTAAAACTGTGATAAATCTGACATTTGAATTCATTTGGCATAATTTAGAATTTCAATCGTGTTTCCTCAGGACTCTAATTGTGAATCCATCCTGTTCAGGTTGTCAGAGACATATTTTTCAGGAGGTTTGGTACCACTGTTATCTTCCATTTGCAGCATTGATACTTATTATTAGGTGGGATACGTTGAGCAGGTATAGAGGAGATGGAAGTTATGGGCTTATCACTAACATTTTCATTTTCAGTGTTTAAGCCAGCGGATATGTTAATGTAAGATCCTGACATGTTGTATTCCCCCTTATATAGCTACTGTTTATGGTTTTATTACACTGATTCAACTTTACAAACAGAATTCGGAAAGCACACAAAATCTCGTACAGTCTCATATGACTTAAAAGACACAGTGAAATCTAATAGCTGCAGCGTTTTGTTTACACTGCAGATACACCACATGCAGTTAAGGCAACAACTTTAAGGTTTGTTGAGCCAAATCCTGTTAACATTTGGCAAAGAGAATACTTCATGTATCGATGCAGCCTCGAGGCCTCAAGCAGGTCATTGTCCGTGGCTGAGAATTTGCATTTAAATTGCATTGGCCACAAAGCCTGATGCATTGCACCTGAAGAAGCAGAAAAGGAATTGGGATGAAGATGACAGGGAAAACACATATTACTCCACAGCTTTTCACAATCAGAAAACAATTTCAATTAACATCAAAACAATTAATACTCTGTTTTCTTTTTTTAATCTAATTTGTCTCCTTTTTATTCTATCAAAATGAAGCCATGGTGTCATAGAATTCTTTTTTTTAAACGGCTCACTTGTGCGCATTAACAGGTGAAGATTTATTCCATCTGGTTTGCCCCCTTAACCAATAAAGGTGTGGCAGGTGCTGTTATGTGACAAGCTTGGTCAAAGGTTAAGCAGAACACATTCCGATACAGGGAGTCTCCTTGACATTCATTGATCAAACAAAGCCTTTAGCACTTCTTTCATGTGGATTTACAGTGGTTGAGGGATTCTAGAGAAAGCAGAACACCTTGCATTTGACTTCTTGTGCACTTGCTCTGCCACATGGGGTCAGAAGCCTTGAAATGCACTGAGGTGTCTCTACGACTTGAGGCATTCTGCACGGTCTGAGGCTGATTTGGATCAGCTTCGCGAAATTTCATACTGACAATTTCTTTTTTGGGACATAGTCACAAAGTGTGACGGAAGGACAAGCTAATATTAGATACATTCATAGTGAAGTTGCTGGGGCAAGTGACAGTTTATTGCCTTTCCCTGTCAAGGCAAATCTTTGAATCATCTCCACATTCAGCTCACATGTTTTAATGGCACTTTTCTAGCTATTTTTATCCACAGTAAACAGACAGTTATGGACCTAGTAAACATCATATCACTGCCCCTAGATCCTTGAACATAGGACATAGAATTGCTATGGAAACAGGAACAAGGTGCAGTGATTCATAAAAATATGTGCAAATATTATAGAGCAACAACATATAAGTTAAAAACAGGGCACATAAATTCTATTGCGGATGAATGTGCATTTTTTTATGAGCACCTTTATTTGTCTCCACTGAATCTTTTCAGAGGAACATCCTCACAACTTCTTTAAGTAGTCTTCAGAAAAAGTTCTCCTGGCATCCTGAAAGACATTTCAAAGCTTTTCTTTGAATGTTGGCTGCTCTTTCCTGTCAAGGTGATCCCACATTCAGTCAATAATTCATGATTCCATAAGACCTGTTGCCACAGATATTCAGTTCTTGTGCCATTTGGCTCTCTGCTGTATCTTCTCCCTGTGTCTCTTTCTTAAACCTGGCTAAGTAACTCATCCACGAAGAGCATTTCTGATAGGCCTATACTGGAGATCCTGGACTGAAGGACCAGGTATCTCTCCTAAGTCTTGCTTTAAGAATTTGTTGGGCTATTTTCCTTTTCCTTTTAGTATATCGCTTTCAGATGCTGTTCATCCACTGTGGTTTTAAAACCTGTTTTCATATCTTCCACTTGTCCAGGACCAGTATCTCTTTGGAAATCACCAAATGTACTGTTGCAATACATGTCAAACTTTGTTGTCTTTGGTATCATACATTTCTGAAACTGGTCACAAATGAAGACTGGACTAAAAAAGCATTACAAGACAGCCAAAGAATGCAGCCAAAGAATGCAGAAAAGCTTTGAAGGACTTCCATAATTTTAGGGAACTATTGTTGAACATTGCTTTTAAATATTAAAAGAAAATCCTGCTGCCTGGAAGCAAAACATTAAGGAATGTGAGATATACTTTAGGGTTTTTGCACCTCACAG
Organism: Menidia menidia; assembly: GCA_907169785.1. Taxonomy (NCBI): domain Eukaryota; kingdom Metazoa; phylum Chordata; class Actinopteri; order Atheriniformes; family Atherinopsidae; genus Menidia; species Menidia menidia. The sequence continues at coordinate 13,173,875 of CAJRST010039999.1, read as the reverse complement.
TCTGTGTGTGTTCGTGCTTCCTCTCTGATCAAATGGCTGAAGCAACACTGGTCCAAAGTCGATGAGAGATCTATCTGAATGCTGAGCCAGAAGCATTTTTTATTCTGCTGTAGCTGGGATTTTGCTGATAAGGTACCTTACAGTAACTCAGTGTCTATACTTCACATCCCTTGTTGACCCATTTTGGAAATCGTGTTTGTTTCCTTCGCCTTTTGCCACTATAAAGACAGAGTGCTCAACGACTCTATGTTTGAGCAGAACAGCAAACCTTCTGGCGGAAGAGCCTTTCTGCGGAGTTACGCTGCGTTCACGCGTTTGTTTTGGAGAAGTCTGCGGAGGGAGTGTTCTCTCTCTCTCTCTATGTGTGCCCGCTGGTGCAACACTGGGCATGTGTGTACGGAGCCGTAGTCCGGCCCTGCTACCCCCGCCCACCACCCCTCCCTCTCCCCTCCCTCCCCCCCCTCCCTCCCGCGCGTCTCGGTCCGCCCGCAGCAGTCTCCTTCCCGGCGAGCTGCTCACTACGGAGATGGCTGCGAAAGTGTGCAGGTCGGTGCTGCTGCTGTCCCGGAGCGGCAGCCTCCCCGCACTGGTGGTGTCTTCACAGCGGCACCAGCAGCACCTCAGACCGGTGAGTCCCAGGACAGGAGCGGTGGGGGGGAACCAGAGCCAGAGGCAGGACCCGGGCAGGCTGGCGGGCTGTAGGGAGGGAGGGCAGGCTGAGCCGGAGAGGGGGTGCAGATGTGGCGGCGAGTGGCTTTCCCTTTGGCTAAGGAAGTGGAGCTAATTAGCAGTTGCGCTCCTTGTAGCTGTTCTTGGAAGCGAGCTCCGCGGAAAGGTGAGGCTCGGCGTGAGTCACGCGGCGTGGCGCCTGTGGGGGGTGGGGGGGAGCCTGCGCGGGTCCACGGCGGGACGCGGGACGCGGGGCCCGGCCAGGTTTCCCGTAACCAGCTCCCCGACACGCTCAGCTTTTCCCCCCCCGCAAAAGCCCCCCCCCACCCACATCCCGTTTCCCTCCCGCGTCCTTCAACTTGGCAGAGGCGCTGTTCCGGTATCCTGCCGTGAACCGGGACGGTATCCCGTCTGAGGTTCGGGATTATTCCGGAGTATCTGCAGTGCGAAGTCGGATGGGTTTGATCGCAAAAGGGGGTTAAAGGTGTGTGTGTGTGTGTGTTTTTTTTTTACTCGGATTCAGACTGTGGAAGGTTTGGTTGACAGTCCGTGACTGATAAGGCCCCCTCCACCCTCCACCCCCCCCCCCCCCCCATCCCCGTGCTGGTGTTTGGTGTGTGAGCTGCAGGGCTGTGTGTGTGTGTGTGCGTGTGTGTGTGTGTGTGTGTGTGCAGTCAGTGCAGTAGCAGAAACCCAGCACAATGAATATCTGTCCACAGCTCGACAGGAAACCCACACATCTGTGTGTGAGCAGAGAGGGGCGGGGGGGGGGGGGGGGGGGGGGGGGGGGGTAGAGTTACACTCACTCTATATGAAGGCACACATATGAGGCACCCCATGAACATGGTGGCCACTTGGATGATGTCAGACTCTCAAAGCCAGCTCGCTGTTTTTTTTCCCCGCCCTGGGTGTTTCCCCACTCAGCTGGGAGATCCTGGGTTTTCCTGCATTTCCTGCTGATGCAGGCTCTGCACTTAGCCGCTGTGGAGCAGCAGATCAAGTCTTGGAAAAAAAAAAAAAAAAAAGAAAGCTCGACCATAAAGGGAAGCTGATTGTGCTAACAGAGAGGTGAGGGTTGCACCAGCGGCTGTGTGACCCTCGGCTGGAGCTGGAGGCTTACGCAGCGGCCTGAGGTGGGAGGTGAGACGCACAAAAGAATGAGGAAGTCATTGCAACCCGGAGCAGAACGGAACCTTTCCTCCAAACCAGACCACTGCCTCCCTTTGTGTTCCATTTTCTTCCAGTTTTTTCACGCTCTATTGTTCTTTTTTGGCGGTTGGTTTATTTTTATACTGTTTACTTTCCTACTCGCTTATAAAATCACATTTTTCATGAGGCGTGCGGCATGGAATGAGGCTTTCCCACCTCTGGGACGGGGTTCCGCCGCTGTCAGGACAGACCCGTGCAGCAGACCCCGTGTGAGCCAACGAAACACATATGTAGTTTTATTATTAGTCCAGTTTAGAACCTAAGTGAGGGGGGACTTTCAGCTCTGTGGTGTTTTGGCAGAATCGGTCCTGAGCTGTTTCCTTTCATGTCAGCCATCTCAGGTTGTAGCTTTGTCTTTCTGTCATATCAAGCCTTTGTCCATTGAAGTGTTGCTGTTTCAGCTCCCAACGCGGAGCTGTCACTCTGTGACAGCCGAGCCTCGCGTTCATCTGCCATTCCCCGGCTGCCGTGTGGAATTTCTGCCGTCTCTCTTATGTCTCACAAAGCTCTTCCCATAAAGCACTTATCATTTGCCGTACCTGTCCTCACAAAATCTCCAAATCATCATTTAGGGCAGGCTGATGAGATGATGCTGCTCCCCCCCCCCCCCCGGGGACTGAGAGTAGACATAATGCTCCAGAGGCTCACGATTAACCTGCACTAGATTACTATTGAGTCAGCTGTCATATGAAATACTACTGACTTGACGTGCGGCGGGGGAGTTGAGTCACTGTGAGTAAACAGTCCTATTAAAAGGGTTCTCGGTAACCGTGTTGGGGGGGGGGGGTCATCTGCAGAGTGAGCTAATCAAGTTAATATTTCTGTACACCTCAGGCAAAATGGATGGTGTTTTAGGAAAGCGTGGATATGAAAGACAATACCTAATAAAAAAGAAGATTTAATGCCCTTTATGGTTGATTAGGTTCAGCACCTGGTGGCTGCTGTGGTCACGGGGCCGAGGCCCACTCCTGGCTTTTAATCCAATCAGAGTGGGAGTAAACTCACTTATCCCTGCCGCCTTCAGCTCCGTGTTCAAGTTATCTGGATTAGTGTGATAAGGGAGCGACTTTAAGCTTGTGGCTGGGCTAAAGGTGATAAGATAGTTGAGTGATTGATAATCTTGTCCAGTGTCATTAATGTTCTCCGACCTTTATGGACAAGGGGGTCTGGCTGAGAGGTCTTAGGTGAAAGGTGAAGCATTTTAACTCGCCCCGTGTCCCATTATCTGTCAACCCGGCTAACTAAAGATTTTAGCACTCTCTTTGCAGATGTATACGCCATCTGGAGCGGCACATATTGATCACAGGCAAATGCTAGAGTAGGATTTGCTATGTTTGATATCAGACGGTTGTAATGACCTTATGCATCATATTTTATCATGTGTGATTCCACTGCGACAGTCTTTGTCAGCATTTTCTTGTTTTTTTTTTGTACGGGGTGAGAAAGCTGATGGCAGATTACTTCCAGTTAAAGTGATTAGGGAAAGGCTGGTAGTTAGAAGGTGATTGATTGGCGGAGTGGATATTCCACACAGGCCATATGCCATGTTGCATTCTTGCCATTGATCATTACAAGCCAACACTTTCCACATTAGTATAGAATATCAGCTGGCTCGGGTATGGTTGAAATGAGTTGGGACTTGATGATGTATGACAAAATAAGGGGTGATCTACTCTCATGTTTTACATATATTATGGAGATGTTTTGCTATTGCATTTTTGCCATTTTAAAATTCCTCAGTTGTGGATAAATATGGACTGAATCCACATCCTTCAAAAATGTTACAAACGCTACAGCTGCACTGTTATCCTTCCTCAAAAAAGTCTTAAAATACTGAGTTCATCCCACTACAGACCAGCCATTCTTCAGATCAAGTTAGATAGTGAGTTTCAGAGCAAGGAGCAGGAAATCGAGGAGGATTGACCAATCTTGTACTGCCAGGCAGGCATGACAGTTGACTCCTCTTTAGAGGCAACTTATCTTAGTTTGACCAGTGTCTGGCTCAGAATGACTGCTTTAGTACCCAGTAAAACGTAGAATTTGATACGACATGTGTATTTCTTGTTCTTACTGTCTAAGAAAATGCCGTTTATTTATGGCACCCTTTGAAAGAGATCACGTTACTGGCGTCAGATATTTGGTTTTTCTATAAATATACAAAACTTAAAATGTGACTGGCAGTTTTCTGAGGGTCCACATATGGAGACTCTCTCCCAGTGCCTCACAAAACCTGCTTGTATATCACTTGCTGACACTTCTCATGTAAATGAATGAGTAAATGAAGTAGTCCGAGGTGTGGGATGCTCTTAGTCGTGATGGCACTGGTGTCGGTGCTTCAGATTTTTATCTTTGCGGCTGAACTTTTAGCCAGCCATCATTCAGTCACTGCATCTCGGTGCATACATCTCTTTTTAGACCTCATGGTGAGTCAGATATCCACATACACACTTGAAATTTGTACTTCTTTTGGGCCTCGATTCAACACTTGCCTGCGCGGTAAGTGAGTCCAACGTGCCATTAGGGGTCCAGATTAAGTCCTGATATGTCTGCAATTAGATAAAAATGGAGCTATTGCAGAATCCTGAAGTATTATTTACGATACTCCTACACTGTACACTGGGGACTAGTGGAACCATTACTCATTTTTGGAGTTAGTCATATCCTCCTTAGTTACACAGATGGAGTCTTTTTACTGATTCCTTCATTTGTACCCCCTGTAAAAAAACAAAGAAATTGTGTCCAGTTACCAATTTGTTGAAGCTTGGTGAGTCATGTTCTCAGTAAGACTTGGGAGAAGTTCTTGTACAGCCAGTCTTTTCCCTCTAAACTAAAGGCTTTGGAAAGTGGCCCGTCCAGTGACACAACAACCCGCAAAACAGGCTTGAGGGTTTTTTTTGTTTGTTTTTAAATAAAGTTTTAAGAAGAACAAATGTCTCTGTCTCATTTCAGCCTTTACCCCCCATTCTTTGTGTGGACAGCCGTAGTGAAAATGCCGGGGGTTATCCCATTATCGGGCCAGTCGTCAAACGCGTTGCGTGTTATTGCAGCGCGGGGGTGAAGCGCTGCGGGCCCCGGTGGCTACGCTCAAGACGGAGCTCCTGTCAGCTTGGGTGGCCATTTTTTCCTGGCGAGTGCTAGCTGGAGTCATTTCAAACGTCTGCACGCGTGTTGAGAGGAGCATGGCTGACTGGGCAGGCATACTGCGCCGCAACCGAGAGAGGAACCTTAATTCAGATGTACCGTTTTCCTCCCAGTCCTCATTACGTTTAGGTTGTCAGTTTTCTGAACAGGTCGGACAGGGGTCTTATAAAGGGCGCTGTGTGTGGTTAAAATGATCCGCGTTGAGATAACACTGCAGGCATAAGACTGCAGAAGGCCCCACAGAGACGAGGTTATTTCAGCGGGATTTCGAGTCTTATTCCATTCAGTGGGTTTAACTTAGTAACGGGATTGCATGTTATGCCTCAACTGCAGCACTCAAACCAGCCTCTTGTGCAGACATCTTCATATTTTTATTAAATTACTCCATGTTTCCTGAAAACAAGATAGTTTTGGGCAATTCCTCATCACTGAGAGAACAACCTTTTCCCTCTCCCTCTGCTAGTCTCTGCCAGGTCTCCAAACATATGCTGGCGTGCATACCATTTCCCTCTGTGCTTTCTTCTTCTAATTTCCCTGCTCTGTCTTTGTCCATCACAGTACAGCACCTGCTCAGCATGGCAACCTTTCTCACGCTTGCCAGCTGTTTGCCCTGCAGTCAGAAGTTTTCTCCTGGTGGGCGAAGTGGATTGGTTTACTCTAAAAAGCATAATTCTGTATTTAGCAAGTGTGGCTGCATCTGCACAGTGCACGTACAGTACGGCCATTATTCCAGAGCCCCACCCCCAAATGGTGCTTATTAGCCACAAGCCATAGCCGTAGTGTTGTAATAGATTAAACTATAGTGATAAACCCGGTCCTCATCAGTACTTTGGACTGAATTTTCCACGCTTGGAGTTGTAAATGACTGGCAGGCCTCTCCTTTTGGCATAGACTAATTAGCGGTTTCCCATGTTTCTCTGTGGCCCAGCATGTCTCCAGTCAGGTTTGAAAAAGGACATTTAACTAGGCCAGTGTGTGTAAGGTGGTGACTGATGGATGCGACGCCTGGATGGCTCCTCTCAGCAGAGGGGCCCTGGGCAGCCCCTGCCGGAGGGCCAGGTGAGGCGGCCGCTAGAACCCGAAGGTCACCTGCTGCCCTGCCTTCCGGGTCATTGGGTAAGAGATTGAGCCCATCATCTTGACAAATGTGTGAGAACGCTGGGCCCAAATGGGCAGTGTAAATTAGATGCGGAACATTTAGTTGGTATGAAGGTCAGCGGTGCCCACATCTTTCAAAAAACTAGGTGACAGCTATTCACATCCTTCAAGTCCGTTTGGGGACACGCACAGCTGTCCTCACATTACTTAGAAAGCCTTCTTTAGCATGGAAATGGCATGGTGTACAGTTAAAGTGCAGTTGTGGGCATGATGGCTGGCCCATACACTTTGAAATAAAAGTGTCATGATTAGTCTTAAGTATCCTTTGCTGGATTATTTTGCGTAACTTTTCTTCCCACGCATTTCAGTAAAACTTTGCACTGAAATTTTCAGGACTATCGAATGTGCATCTAATTAGTAAGAGACTGGTATGGTTGACCTCTCCCTCTGGAAGTATTGATTGTTTATACCTTGTGTGAAAAAATACAAGCAACAGAGCAGATCGATGCTGGTTTAGTCCAGATACATTTACAGAGGCTTCAAATGACTTTAGAAGATGTGTCATTTTCAGCTGGGGAACATCTGTATTCTTTATTTAGAAAAATAAACTCAATGATTAAAGTCTGCTACAGTTATGATTATCATTTAATTTGATATGATCTCGTATGTTACTCATTTAAACTACTTTTCACAGTATTAGAGTATGTTCCATTTTCTGAAAGAAAAAAACAGTCCACGTTCCCGTGTTAACCCTTTAATTTCCACAGCTAAGGAAGGGTTAATTTATCTGGGTAAATTAATTTAGGAATGAAGAAGGTGTTTTAAAAAAAAAGAAGTATAACAGGGTCATTTTGTACTATGAAGAAAAAGTCAAAATGAGATGTGTAACGTCAGTGTTGATTGTTGGGATGAAGATCCAGATGTGTAGAATGTGGTTAAGTGCACTCACCACTTCAAAAAAACTTTTTCCTCCTCTGATATCACACATTTACTTTCAGGTGTGGTTTCAGACAAAATGTTGAAATAAACAAAAAACAGAGCCAGGATATTCTAATCCAGTTCAAGCCTATCTGCTCTTGACTACTGGTTGGGCTTGTTTTTCTCCCTTTATTTGAACCTTAGAATTCAGAACATTCCTGAGCTGCAGATGTGCTCAGTTACTATGGATGGATGTTTCTTCTGAACAGTTTCTTGTATCTGTTCCTTTCCTACAGTAGAAATCTACTCTCAGGACAATCTGCTGCTTTATTGACTCGTACAAATCCAGAAATTGCAGTTATTAAAAAAAAAAAAAGTCAGAAATCTGTCATACTGGTGCAGGAGAGCCGGAGGAGAATCATTACCGTACGACAAGCAGCAGAAGAGATGAATCTGGCTTGGCTGTCAACAGTGAGGCTGTATTTAATTGAAATTGAAAACATTATGCATGAATGAGTCCTATTTTGCTAATGGAATAATTTGATGGAGATTGTACAGAGGAATTTAGGGGCTGTGAGGATTCCCTCAGCCTGGATTCAGCTATTAAGCTGAAGAGGAACTGGCTGCTTCCACCTAACCGGCAGAAGTGACCTGCTTTCTGTGCTCTGACACCTGGAGCTTCACGCAGAAGGCTGTTTTTCGCCTCCTTCTGAAGTGCTGCACGCCTGAAAACCTGCTGGGAGGTTTTTCAGACCCGTCCACATTAAATGGCAGCTGTCATGTGTGATGCGGCACATTAGAAAAACCTGACAAGTGATTTAACTAATTGCTCAGTAAATTATTTATGTGCACACGCGAGTCTCTGAGGCTTTCTTGGAGGAACGGGTAATACATTCACCTCACAGTGCTGCCCCATTAGGTTAGAGTTTAATCCAAATGGAGTTCAACATGTCTTGCATCTCCAATTTGGAGACTGCCCTTGAAAGGCAGACAAAATGTGCAAATGACTGAGCGCTTTACTCTGAGGGTGAGAATCACCATGAACCTCGGCGGACCTAAACGCGCTCCGTTTGCTTCGACGCCTCCCAACGATGCACAAACACAAATTCACACACAACCCTGTGAGTCGTCCTTCTGTTCCAGCTGGATCGATGTGCTGGGTTAATGGCAGGAGCGCCTGACATTTTCAAGTTCGTTACCCCGCTTTTGTCCCGGTGGCTTGAGAGCGTGGGTTTGGTGGCTCCTCCAATAAACCAGCCGGTGTCTGAAGGCAGGTGAGGGAGGCCCGCTGCAGGGAGATCTGCACGGCTTTTGGAGTTGATCCGTACAAGTTAATAAGAGCTTTGGCGGCCGCGGTTTCTCGGGCTGTATGGAGAGCTGTGACACCAGCTCTGAGCTGACGGCACTGGGGGTGGGGGGGTTGGGCGGATGTTACCGGGGCTCGCTGCCCAGCAGGCTCGCTGGTGGTTTTTTCCTTTTGTAGCACGGGCACGCTTTGCTCTTTTTATTCTGGCTGGTCTGCACGCATAAGCCCCACGCATCAGGACAAGGCCGTTTAAACTTTCACACATGTACCGTTTGTGCCAAGAACAGGTTTAACAAGCATGAGGATTTTCCTTCTGAGGTATTTTTCTTTTGTTAAGTAAGTTAAACCCCAAAGCAACTTCTGATGATTAAAAGAGAAATTGTCTCTGTTCTGAGCTAGTGGATTGTTTTCATGATATGATCCAGCTTCCTTTCATTCCAATAGCATTTTCCTGTTTGGTGATTCAGTCCTCAACTTGATTCTAAACCTTACTATACATAAATATGTTTATTACGTCCCTCTTTGCTTTCACTGAACCAAGCTGTTCATATTCTGAGAAGGATGATTGTGAAAGCTTCCTGACATTACCAGAAGTCAAGAAGTGGGCTTTAACTGACACTGATCTGACTCAGAGGTCATCCACTGAGTCGCTTGATCCCAAGAAAGCGGAACTCTCGGTTGGACTTGACAGGTGGCAGGCTGTTTGCGCTGTAATTGCTTCGAACGCAGTGGCGCCAGGGCAGACGCAGGCACACACTCTGGCTGTTCACCATGGAGAAAACCAATCCCTCTGTCGAACAATGAACTCTGAGCCCACAAGCCCTTTTGTGTTATTTGTAATGAGTAGCAGGACCTGAGAGACAAGCCAGTCCAGTTTTCAAATCTCCATACACGCTCACTAAAGTCCTTTTTTTTTCTGCCTGGTTGATTGTAATCGTTACCTTGAAGAATGTCAAAGTCTCTCGTTGAACTACTTTAATAGCTGGTTTGGATGAATCCAGAGCGGTGAGCAGTGATTCCTGCCACATGAGCACTGGGGATCAATGGCTGTTGACATGCTGGAATATTGTTTGTGGATGGAAAGAGGTCTGAAGAGGTTGAATAGGGTGTAAGGTGGCCTTCAAGGATAAAGCTTTTTTTTTAACTTTCTTTTTTGCTGTTGTAGCACTTCAGTATTTCATCCAAAACCCACCAGTAATTTTAAAGATATGATATAGTTTTTATACGAATGACGGGACTTGAGCGGATAATCCTATTATAAGCTTTTAAATAGGATTAAATCACAGTTTTTCATTCATCATGCAGTCAAACCATTGTCAACCACTTTATGCCATATTTAAAATGGGACTGCACAGTTTGGTGATATGCATGATTGCTGAGCATGCCGGACTCAAACTGCTGAGGTCAAAAGTTATGGTTGGTTCCCATGAAAAAGGAAATAGCATTAAACTAGATTGGAATTTGGTGACTGATTAAATACATGTTTTGAGTTTATTTATCTTTAAATTTCAAGTATGTATAAGCCTACCCCACGCCCCTCCAGTAACCAGAAGTGTCTTTGCTAATAAGAACTGTATATTTTATTTGTATTTTCTTATTCAAACTGGCTTCTTTCATCCACTAAACCACGGTGTACTCTAAAACGCCGCACTGCTTTGTAGAGCAACGTTCTGAGGACCTGGATGTAAAGGCAGTGAGGGAGCACAGCTGAGGAGCAGCAGATAGAATCTTTTCTGTACTCAAAGGCACCTCTGTGAAGCATCCTCTTGGGAAAACGTGCTTATGTAAATAGCTCAGCGAGGTGAACTGTTGTTGATGAAGATAGACGTGACTGATGGCTGATAAAATGATTTGAGAAGTTTTGCTTCGCGTAAAAAAAAAAAAAAAAAGAAGAAGGTACTTCAGTGGGAGTTGGTGTGTTTATTTTCTGAACGCTGCTTTTGCAGCGGCACTGTTTGTAGAGGCTGTTGCTTACGGTGAAGGTGCTCTTTGGTGTCAGGAGGCGTTCTGTCTCGGTGGGCTAATGCTAATTAGCTGGACAGGGGAAGGACTTTTCCTTTAAGGGCCGGGCGATGTTTGCAGACAGGCAAATTTAGCAGGCATGGCAGAGGCCGCGCGGCAGGTGCGCAGCAGCCGATCAGTCTCTGTCGAATCACCGGGAAACGGCCACCAATATTTATGAATTTCCCTGCCCATGTACTGCACACCTTTTAACACCTGTGACGGAGATTGATGGGGAAGCTGCTGACCTCAAAAATCAACAGCTCCAGCCACTTTCAGTGGCAGAAGGACACGGGCGGCCTGGCCGTCTGCACACACGGCTTTGTTTACGCGCCTGTACCCTCACCCCGAAACCCCTCCCTCCGACAGAGGGGACTGTGAGTCAGCAGTTTGAAGCTATTAACTCGCGGGAAAACCGCCGGAAAAAGACAAGGAGGCACAGAAAAAAGAAAATACCAGACATTTCCATTCTCACTGTACTGTAACTCATCTTTTGCCCGCGAGCCTGCGGTTGGCCGTTCTAAAAATAGGTTTGAGAAGATGGTGGAGAGGAGACTTTGTTGGAGAGTAGGTTTCCATGATACGTTCCTCTCCGGGCTTTGGCACAGCCACTGTGGTGGACAGGATTGTGACACGGCACAGAGGCGGGCCCGTACTTCCCGTTTCTGTTAGAACAGATTGTTGCAGCACACAAAAAAAGCCAAACTAAAGCCAGATATGGGTTTATTTCCGCTGGATGAAGATGCTGGAGATGACTCCAGTCAGCAGCTACCACGTTTAACTCTCCATAACTTGACAAACGGCAAGCCACAGCCTCCCGCAGACCAGTGTGTGCACCGCTCTGCCTGTTTGAATATCTGAATGTCACACACGCACACAGATGGTATGCTAAACAAATGCAGCCGTGTTCATTTCTCACACACATGCAAAACATCTTATGTGGAGAGACAGACGAACAGGGATTTAAATCTGATTTCCATAGATGGGTGGCTGTAGAGGTTCATAAGGCTTCTGAGCTGCGCTGGCATCTCTGGACCCACAAACAGTCCCAAAGCAAATGCGTGCTGCCTAATGTTGCTCCGAAGTTATTTTAAAATGACCACATGTCCAGCATGTGGCAGTTCTATCAAATTACAGTACATGCTTTCCCCTCAGCTGTTTCCTTGTTTTTCTGCTGAGGGCTACAGAGTGTGACTGTTGTCATTAACTTCTCGTTTTAATGCCATTGGAGTGAAAATAAAGTTAGAAAAAAAACATAAAATCTACCTTGATAGTGGCTCAGAATTCAGCCGGCACACTTTTTCTTTGATCCTGTTAATTGTTTGTCCTCTGTCGTGGTGATGTTTATTGCAATGCAGTTATTTCAGTTCAAGAAATACTTTAATCAGGTTATTTCAGCATGGAGCCATTGTAAAGAGCTGCAATGTTTGGCACCACGCCAGATTGCTAGCACACATCAATCAGGCCTTTTCCTTTAAGTGAAATAGCTAAGCAGTGAGGAGCTTAGTCCTGCATCTGAGTGGATCACTGGAGCAGCTCCAGCTGATCTCTGAGCCCTGGCTGTCAGAACCTTTACCTCCCGGCGTGGCCGTGAGGGAATTCCCAGCCCCGGCTCTGACTGGATGTGGGGAAAACTGATAAAGGGAGGCCGTGAGAGTGGACAGGAGGGTTTGCGATGCCTCCTCTTTTTGACGCAGTATGTAATGTTAGCTTAGTTTTAGGGTTACTCTCAGCCTCTGGCAGGGTTACAAGATGGAATCCACTGAGCCGTCTTGTAATGCCAGGTATTTTACAGTTGGTTGTTGGAATACGGGAAAACGCCCTTTTGTAAAAAAGCAAAAGCCACAAAGGTTGTGTGTTTGTGACGAATGGGCTGCTTTTCAGGTGAGAGGGGAACTACAGGTTCCAATAGCCATTTAAAAGTCCCTGTGCTGCTGTTGCCTGGGTAACACTGTGCACCAGGAAGAGGTCTTCTTTCCAACAGAGGACTGAAGGTTATCCGTTTGACGGTCTCTGCTACCAATAAAGAAAGACTTATCCATGTTTACTGACACATAGGACAGCGTTTGTCCATGCAGAGAAATATATCCTGCTCACGTAGTTAAAACACCTCTGTACACTTCACCTCTCCTAATTAAGTTGCCTCTCTGGAATAAATCTAACTCCTTGATTTATTCTGAATAATTAAATTTGAAATGTAGGCGTCATGTTCTTCACAAATTCATCTGAAGCCTTTTGTTTTGTTTCTCAAAAATAATTTTCTGAGAGCCGTGCGGGTTTCCATTCCCACTGCAGTTTTTTGCATTTATCAAAAAACCCTCAGGGAATAATGAGGAATGATTTATATTTGCCGTCTTTCGCTTTATTGCCGTTTGACTCTTGACTGTGTCTTAACCTTGTGCTCATTTCAAATTGCCCAAAATAATTTTTTCTTTGTGGTATTTTGCAACCAATCAAAGTGTCAGAGCTCATGCTCCGCCGCCTGTTCCCTCAGATGGACTCTGACAGACTGGAACCCATTGATTAGTGTAATGACTACAGTGTTTCCCCACGTTCCAGTGGTGCTGCACTGGACATTATTCCACTTTGACAGGGATGCCTGTGGTGGTTTGTTGGTAGTGTCATGTCAGTATAGGGCTGGATTGGAAAAGCTACTTTTCACTTTATACCGACCATCTTTGTCTTCTAACTGAGAAATTAGCTTTGCGGCACGCCTCCACAACATTGCGAGCTCTGTCTTTTTTATCTCCCTTACTTTTGTTTCCTCTGGGAGGCACCTGCAGGCTCACTGCAGCTGTGAGCTGCAGCTGTAACCGAACCAATTCAGAGTCCTTTTACAAGTGAACACAGATGGAACATCTGAGTGACACAGTGAAGCGCTGGAAACCAAAAAATCAATCCTGCTTTGAAAAGTGCTAATTAGAATTGAAGAGTTTAAGGGTTGACGAATACCCTCCTAATAAGTAGCCCAGGCATATAAAACAGGCCCAGGGGTCTGTTGTACTTCAGGCTGACTGTCATCATTCTGCAGCTATGGGAAAGACTGGAATGCATGACTACCTTGTATGTAGAACCTCGTCCTAAGTTAGTAACTGAGTTTCTGCAGGAGACAAATGGCAGGCCTATAAAAACTAGATTGATGGAGCGAGCTAGGGTTACAGCTGCCGCTCAGATTGTGGTGAGAGCTGAGCTGCGGTGCCATGATGCCACTCTCTGGACAGGTTTGCAGTAGGAGGAAGGCTGTAGAGCCCGAGTGAGACTCAACCTGCAGAGACAGTGGGCAGTTCATCTTTGTCATGGCCGCGCACAGTTACCTGCTATTCTGAAACCCAGCAGCTGTGTAAAGCCACATTCTTAGTTACGTTTTCTGCAGCGCAGAAGAAGTTAGACCTATGAAGACTTTTGACACAAATGGCGAGTGTAAACTATATTTATGGTGGCAATTTTGCCTTGTTATTAGAATTTTCTCTGAACTTATGATGTCTACATGAGCAGCTTTGCTTGCAGTTTCTTATGTGTTCTCCCTTCTGATCCAGTTTAGTAATTCAGAACACCTGCAATTCTGTGATGCTGCACTGGTGGGTTGTTCTTGCTTTTTGTGGAGCTGACTGATGCTAAGAATGGGTGCTTTGTAATCATTACACGAACTCAGCCCAACAGACACACAGTGAAACACTCAGGTTTTTTTCTCCTACACAGTCCCTCCTCTCCACTCTGATGCTTGTTCTCCATCTCTTTCTCTGGCTTGTGCCTGTGCTTCCTCCCCCTCACGCCCACGCTTCCACTCTCCTCTGCTGATCAGCTTTATCTGCAAGCCCTGGGAGTCTCTCTCTGTGTCTCTCTCTTTTATTAATTCAACATAAACAAAACAAAAAGCACACGTTTCCTGCATCATGTTGGGCCACCCCCTCTATACACCAGGCTGCCTTCTGTATTTCAATCCCCATAGTTCTCATTTTCATCTCCAGTTTAATCTTTCTCACAGAGGGCCACGGCCTCAGTTTAAAAGTTACATGAAGCAGGTAGGACTTTACATATCTGATGAAGTCAGTAGTTTGCACTCCCCGGCCGTTCCAAATTCTCCAGCAACAGCTGTGATCTGTTGCCTTTCCTCTGTTTATTTTGTTAGGGGATGAGGGAATAAATCAGGCGCCATGCTCATCTTAGATATTTTGCCCAGCAGCCTCTATTACTTTCTGTTCCTGCGCCCAACATGCACGTGGATGAACCTTTCTTGCCTTATTTCTTTCTGAATGAAGGCGGTTTTCAGCCCAGCCCTCCATCTGCTCCAGCCGTCTGTATCCCCCGTTCCAGCGCGCATGTCTGAATTTCCCATGAGGTGTGAATGAAGAAAGAGAAAGTGCATCTTTGCATCATGCACGTACCGTATGCGGCTGAGTGACCACACTTCTCCGCCTATAGGTGGTGTGTGATGAAACCCTGTTGTGTGTCTGTCCAGACCCCTGCAGCAGAGCCCACACGGCCACACACACACCCACTGTGAGTGTCCACACATAATTATCTCCATGTCCTTGAGAGAGTAGGCTATAGTGCAGGTTCAAGGGGGAATGTGATTGTCTACAAAGTGGCCAGCCTGAGTCCATCACGCTGCCCCTTATTACCTGGAGGGGGTATATTCTGTCCATCCTTGAGCCTTTGTCATCTCTGCCTATCATCAGGAAACATCCAGGGAACCCCAATAAATCGATCAATTCTCCTCAGCTATAAACTACTTTCACTGGCCGGCAGTCACTCAGAGGCCCACTCCTCTTTCCCCCTCGTGGAGGTAGTGGGGGACACTGGATGTGCTTAATGTGTTGGAAATTTCATTTACGTCTCCCTCCCCTCTCCTATCTCGCGCTCTTCATCTTTCCCTTCAGTGGCCAGTGATTGCCTCCCTTCCCTGGGGCTCCCTGCCTTTCTCCTCTCAGGACTGGAGATGCAGAGAGGGTGAATGAACCAGGCAGGAAGAAAGTTAAGGGTGTCTAAGAAGAAATTGCCCAATCAGAATGTGAATCACTCAGACCGAACAATGTATATGTTGGTCACTCAGAGCATTAAGTAGCTGTGTGGACATACGAGCAGAAGATAGAAATGGCTGTCGTATATCTGCGGTATCCATTTTCTTTTTGAAGATGTCACCGTTTCCCATCTGTATTGGAGGTTAAGTCACTTAACAGGGAACAAATAGCATTCCCATTCATTTGTCCACACTTATCTGTGAGCAGCTTCCTTGTCTGGTGGGCTGTTATGATGCGCTGTGTGAAAGCACACACCATGTTCTGACACCTACCACAGCTCTGCGCTGTCTTATGGGCACAGCAGGCCTACATGTCTCCTGTTGGCTAATCCTCAGTGTCAGGCTTTTCTGAAATGTCTTCCTGTGATGACTTGATCAGTAAAGATGTCAAAGCTGTGTGTGAGATTACATAATGTTCGCAATGGTAATTACAGGGGATTAAGAAGTTTATGTTTCTGTCAATATGAGAGAAAGATTGTGTATTCTTTTATTTTGTGGTGTTTTTAGTGAAGCAAATGCGCATCTGGATTTAGTTCATGGGTAGTGCATATGTAGTAAAGTCCCTAAACAACTAGATATGGACAATTTAACATAATTATCTTAACTCACCTGGACATCCAGTACAGACTAAATCAGGAAGGGTAACGTGGAAGTTTTTGACACACCAGGATAGAAAAACTGATTTATTTTGACTTGAAAATTGACAAACTTTTCAATTTTGAAATGAGAACTCCACATATTTACCAAGAGTGTTTACGTATGAATATGGAAACGCTGCTCCTAACAAGGTGGCTCACATAACTGAACATCTGTGACAGCCATGATTAACCATTAGCCAGACATCCGAGTCTCCTGGAGACTGCTGATGAGTCGTTTCCAGTAATTAAAGCCGCTCGGGAACACGCCGGACCATGCGTTAGGAATGTGCAGAGGTGGCAGAACTCTGTGGGCCGGGCCTCTTCTGAACTCTCCAGCATTAGCTGATACATATCAGTTTTGGTCTTGGGTGCTAACCGCAGACTGGCGACATGCAAAGCAGGCAGCCGGGGCTGCTTCCAGCTGGTGGGACCGGGCACTGGAGGGAGAGTTTAGCTTTAAAACATCTGTCAGTGGAAACGGGTCCCCGAGCAGCGCCGAGCTCCGGATGCACTGTGCAACCACCACGCACACGTCCGAGTCTCAAACATTTCACAAATTCAAAATAAAGCCTAGCATCTCTCAGTTGAATTGGCAGTGCAGTTTGCAGGGCCTACGTGGGAATCTTATTTTCTGGCTAAGTAATAACCTGCTGCTGTCCTCCCTCTGGATGATTGTTTATTGTGTTTTTATCCAGAATAACAGGTGTTGTCGGTGGGGATTGAACCACGCTGGACCTTTTGTGTCAGTGGGACAAAGTGATACGGTTGTGGGTGTGTACATTCAGTATGATCTGACTCTTTGTTAGCGGGTATCTAGAGAGGGCAGCTGTTCTCCGGGGCGCTCTAATAAACGGAAACGTGGGGAGTCCCTTTTCTTCCCCTCTCTTGCCGTCTCTGCACTGCGGGTCTGGTGACACGGAGAGGTCACCGCTGTCAGAAACTCCTCCTGCAAACTTCCTGCTTTTGGTACAGAGATGAGAAAATGGCAGCCTTTCATTCAACATGGTTACAGGTCCAATGTTTAGCCTCAGTCGTCCTGTATGAAAACGCCATGAGACACCTTTAGAGTCATTTACTCTTGAGGACCCGCCTGTCTGCCTGGCTTGTCATAGATAAGGAAGAGTCAATAATTCTGCTACAGCAAGCTATCTCGGTACAAAGATCCATCTTAATGTTGATGACACTGTGTCTGCAAGTCTTTGCTCACTGCTTCCTTTAACTGACACGATGGTCCGTTGGGGAAATGGATGTACTCACGAGCCACATAGCATTCTTCACAGTATGTTTAGGAGGTTCTTTTAAACAAATTTGATAACAGTGGAGAGCGTTTTTAAACGGGTATCGTAGGGATCCTCAACAGGATTATGAAACCCTGATCTAGTGCCATAGATTAATCGACAGTCCTTTCAAGAATTAGTTCCGCTTGTTTGCATTTGTAGAAACAAGGGCCCAGAGGAGAAAAAACATGTAATCAGTTCCGGTTATGGCGAGTACCTCTACAGAGGAGCTCGTCTTTGAGCTTGACTGCCCCTGAATTTCTGCAGGTCCGCATACTAAGAAGTAAAGATTTTCCATCAGTTTTATTCCAACGGAAACCGGATGCGAAAAACTACAAATCTAAAAATCTGCCCTGTGAAAAAACGCAAGTGGCCCTAAAGTGTGTTGCCAAAAGTAATCCCTTTTTTTATTTTTTGGTTGAAAGTAATTTAATATTTGAGACGAGTGCGGTGAGGAGGATAAGTTATAAAGCAGACGTCTCGTTGATTGGAGCTCTGTTGGTAGAAAGAAACCAGTTGATGTCCCATAAGAGGGTAGCTTCAGATCCAATGCAGACTGTTATGAATATAAATGTCATTGAAAGCGTTGTGTGTAAGTGGTCGTGCAGAGTTGACTCACTATCCAAACCCCGGCGGCACAGTTTGTACACCCTGCTAACGCCTGTCATGACCTGTGCATGCAGCCAGAGGCTTCAGCCTCATCCAACGCTCAACAGCAGAATCACTTTAGAGAATTACTGCTTACTTATTAAAGGATGACCTATTTAAAAAACAATCAAATAAAAAACTTCTTATAAGCAATTGATTTCTTTCACTCTCGTTATTTTCAATGTATTTGAAAGAATAGATTCTATTAAAATGGATTAACCAGTTAAATAGATTTTCATCCTTTTTTTGAGTCCCAACGTGTGCTGTAATTGGCTGATGTATACAAACTGCCTTCAAATGTGTCCTTTGTTTTTAAGAAAAACTCCCCAGACACCAGAGCTGTTTGATTCCTCGTACTTGGGGCTGAAAATGAGTAATAAATGAGCTGCGCTGGTTGTGTGAACAGTGAAGGTGCTTTGCTGAGGTTCCACTTTGTCTCCGTCTAATCTCTCCTCGGTGCTCGGAGACGGGGAACATCTGAGTGCATACTCTGAAGGTGAAAGCGTTTACGTGGTCTGCAATGACTCTCTGATGCACACTTTTGAGACCAGACAGACAATGACAAAGTAGCCTTAAAGAAAAAAAAACAGAACAATCACACAGCACTTTTGAGAGAGAAAAGAACAGCCAATCACCCGTCTCTTTCAAACAAGCATGCATCTGCATATTTGCTAACTGAATCAGAGCTAATCTGGTTTTATGTGCAGAGCAGCTGGCCACAGCCTTCATCTCAGGGTGTCAGTCGCAGCTCTGCCTCAGACTGCCTCACGCCCCCTCCAAGATGTATGCAGGACATTTCATGTCTCTCCCACCCTACTTTGATATCCCTACAAAAAAGAAATATCCAGGGCCCATGACAGGAATAGAATATACAACCACTTTCATGTGAACTTGTTTCAAGCCTCTTTTTAATGTGCTGAAGATCCTGATGGGGCCTGTTTTGAAAATAGATCTAGGCTTTCTAATTTCCATTTGTGATTTTTTTGTCTTTGTTAATGACGATGCTCCTCCACTCTGTGTGTGTGTCTGTCCTCCAGCAGGAGGTACTGCCCGCTCCTTTCACCCGTCAGACCGTCAGGAGAGCACATGGCCTTCGGTCGGCGGCCCACCCGGCCCTGTTCACCCAGCCCACCACTGCCCTGTCCCCACAGGTTAGTGTTCCTGCATGCTTTTGTGTGTGTGTGTGTTTGTGCGTCTGTGTGTTCGTGTACATTTTAAGGAAAATGGAGGAGAAAAAAAACTGATTGTCTCATTCAGAGCAGTATTGATTGCTTTGGCATTTCACAATCCCCAGAGAGCTAATCCATATTTCATCGATATGAGGTCAGTTTTGTGTGTGTCTCCGGCTCATCGATACAGGTATCGGCACTGTCAGCTTTTCCAGACACCTTCACCACTAAACTGCATCCTTATTTCTCTTAGGCTCTTTAGCAGAATCGGTTGGTTTCTTTCAGCCTTGTTGTTATCATGCATCCTGCGTGACAAAGCCCACATCACCGGTCCCCATTTAAATGTGTAAAAGTACCAATGCATCCACCTTTCTTATTATAGATATTATTATTCTATTAGTGAGTCCAATTGCTACAGATGAAAAATTAAAGTAGTAGAAAATGAGAAAGACATAAACATATATATGTATATATAGACACAGACACGGTTCTGGTTGCACAAGAATACATTTTCCCACAAGGGGATGGCAGCTATGATCAATAGTTTTTTATTTATTCTTTCATCTTCAGTTTCTATATATAGAAAAAAGAACTATATAGGATAGAGATGGAAGACTACTACTAATGATATTACTAATAATAGCATCCATTTAAATTTGACAATTAAAATCAACATCTCATTTTAAGTTCAAGCTGACTGTAAAGTCGGGAGCTGATTTATTGACTTTTCTGTCAGTTATGACAGTCCAATGTTTCTTCTACATCAATCAAAGGCTTTCTGTTTGGAATTTATTCCAGGCGTCATCAGAAATTCAACACGTCTGCTTTTGAATGTTTGTTCAGTCGGATTTCGATGCCTGAAAATCAGCAGGAAGAGAGCCATTCTGAAACCTGAAACTCTGAATAGGAACTGCTCTGGAGCAGGTTATGTGTTTAGTGCACGTAGCTGTGGTTACAATAGAGCCCGTGCACCTATTACACTTACTTCTTAGACCGGCAGGTGAGATCTGGAAGTTTGTTGCTGCAGAAAGAAAGGAAGATAAAAATCCTGAGTGGATTCACATCTGTATCAGCTGATATCCTCTTAAGATTGAATCAACCAGTTATTTGATCTGAGAGACTCACAGTGATGTGAAACACTATAATCGATATTCTCCATCGGTTGTTGTGCTGACTCAGCTATATGCATACTGCTCTTACTTTCAGGTGGTTGACAATGAGGCCATGTAGTGGGGAAACCTTTGAAGCTGAATGAGGCTGCTGGCCCTTTTGATAATGGCAGCACTAGAAAAAGATAAATTCAAATGTATTCAGAAGGGTTCAAAGCAGCCTGGCTATGTTGATGTAATCGTCTTGATTTTGTGCCGTTGTCATGAAATAGAATTGTGTCGCCATGTGAAGCCAGTGTGTCCCCCCACCGAAAATGCATATTGAGCCTCTTGGTAACATTTTTTAACAGTTTCTTATGTGGAAATTAAGGAGAGGCTTGCTTAAAAGTTGGATTCCTCTGTTTTCTGCCTTCTGAGAATGGTCATGTTTAAACAAGTGTGGGTAAATCTGCTCTGTGCGAGTTATTACATGATTATAAGCATAACGCTTTTGTAACATTACCTCCAAAAGGTGACTCTTGGGGAGGGCCCTTCCAGTTTAACATGATAAACAACTATAAGATCCAGCAGATCCACCTCTCACCGTTACATCTTTGCCCTTCCTTCCTCTCCAACTCGGCCCTGTCAGACCACAACTCTTTGCACTTGGTATTCCTGTGAGTAAGGACCAGCTAGAATCCAATAAGGCAGCCGCATTATGTTAAAAAGATCAGATCAAGGTTAAGTGCGTATACATTTTTTTGCCAGGAAATGCACTTGACCCACTAACAAACTTGCATGGGATGAAATTTTTATGACTAGAACAGGATATTTGTTCTTTGAGTGCTCGCAATTCTTAAGCCTTGGTTGGCATTGCATTAGCTCAATCCCTCCTCTGTACGTTTGCGTGGCTGAAGTTGTGTTGGTGCATGTGTATGTGTGTGTCTTTGAGCAGTAGGAAATGGAGAACGGCACCCTGCCTCACAGAGGCTGGCGTATTATGAGCAGGGACTCTCTTCGGACTGTGTTTACATTTCATGCTTCAGGCCCCTCTGAAAGGTGTGGGAGGCCAGTTTTGTGAGCAGCGACAACAGAGGAACTGTTTACTTTACATCGGCTGCCGGACCATGGTAGGATCACTGCCTCGGGTGCAAAGGTCTCGTTCACAACGGCATGAAACAACACGGCTGATAGGCAGCCAGGCAGTAGCTCCGAGTTTCTCTCCCGCTGCCATGTGTCCTCCAGAGAGAGCTGTTTGTTCAGAGGACAGGGGAGGGAGGAGGCCCAGCAGGGAGTGTCTGCCTCACCAGGTCTTCTTGTCTCTGCTAAGCGGAGCTCAGGATGATAATGTCATTTCTGCAGTGGAAGTCTGATGCAATCATGCCGTACAGGGGCTTTATACAGCCAAAACCAGATTGCACACACTTGTTAGAGATGACTCTAAGCAAGGCTACTTCATCATCTGCCATATGGGTTCTGCACGGTTAACACTGTCACCCCCTTTTTTTTCGTTTTCCCTGCTCCTGCATTGCTGCAGTATACTGTATACTTGTCTCCTTCTTGGCTACGCTGGCACTCCCTCCCTCCCTCCCTCCCTCCCTCCCTCCCTCCCTCTGTCACTCTTTGGCATCCTTCAGTTTAGCTGCAGCTTCCCACGAGGCCTGGTGGGTCACGGCCGCGTACACACTCACACACAAACACACAGAGAAAGCCGCTCTGGCAGCCCAATCCGCGCATGAACCTCTCAAACCATCTGCGACACCGTCCCCCCAGCAGGGGAGCCGTGACAGTTGTCAAATGTCGAGCAGACACAAGCGGAGAGAGGAATCTCGACGAGGAGGGGACAAGCCGTAGACTCCCCGCTGGAGCCCGGCGCGCGCCGTTGATGTGGCTCCAGGAACATTTTTGGGGTTGATTGATGATGAGGAGGGCGCACTGATCACATGCGAGTGTAGCATCAGAGAAGTAGAATGACGGCAGCGTTGGAACTGCAGTCAGCGGAAGCTGTTAAACAGGTCACAGTTACTGTGGAGCTCTTTGATTCTGGGGACTCCCTTTTGCTTCCCGCAGCTTTTCACATGTCAAATGGATCTCTCCCTTTTTGTTTCCTGATAGAGAAAGGCATGCGTTTTCTCTATCAAAAGATAGAGAGAACATGAATCCTTTTAAAATAACATTTACTCAGTCTTGCTTCAGCCTGCTGCAGGTATGATTTAAGGAGTGGCACACTTCAAATACCTGACACCAACCTGCTCTGACAGAGCGGAACTGATACAAAGTTGAACTCCAAAGCAGAACAGAACAGACTCGAACTTTAACTCCAAAGCACAAGGCTCTGCTGTCTCTCAGTCTGTATATTTCAAGCTCTTCCTGTCCTTTTATGGCCTGGACTCAGCAGGAGTTTGTGCGTCGGCATGAATGGTGGAATCCTAACCGGTTCATTGCCCAGACCCGTTGTTTTTTTAACAGTGACACAACATTTTGGAAAAGCTCTTAAAGGGCACCATTAAAAATGGACTGGGAGGGCTCCGGCTGCTGATGCCGATCACGTTTCCACTTCAGATCAGTGAGAAGTCGTTCAGCCATTACTCTGTCTTTATTTTGCTTTTCTTTCTTTTTTTCACCTATGAAAGCTTTTAAACACCAAAAAAAGAAGAACATGATCAACATTATTTGGTGTCAGAAGAGAAATATGCCATTCTTTGTTCTCGAGTGTACCAGTAGGATCAGGGATTTTTGGGGGGGTATTAATCTTATTGATCTTTGGTTGTCGTGAGGAAAAAAAAAAGGATTACAAAAATCCCATCCGTCACCCTCCCATGTTTGTGTTCTCCCCCTCATTTTCTGAAATTGTCGACAGAGAGGTCCTCAATTTCACCTGCGCATCCAGGGAGCTCTATTGGCTTTTTCAACTTTAATTAACTCGGCACTTAATCAGGAAGCTGAGTCCATTCCTGGGTTATTGTCTGCTCAGAGTGGTGGTACACACAGAACTTTCATGAGATTGTTATCTGTCAGTCGCAAGCGGAAAATAAAACAAAACGAGTGGAGTTGATATTTCATATCCGACTGTCAACAGAGAGCGGCTGAGTGACGGAACTGAGCAGAAATATTGTTGTTTTGTAAAACGATGAGTCTGTGGCTCTGCATAGGCGCTGCTGCAGAGTTTACAGCCACCTGTGTGTCTCAGAGCTGGTATTTGTCACCTGCTTTTCTGGTGTTAAGAATCAGACCCCTTCAGACAGTGTGTTTACAGGCTGGTGACAGATAAAGGCCAACTGAATGCTCATATTGATGGAAAATGCATGGACTTGAGGATCTAAAGGATGTTGGTGTGAAGTAGAACGCATTTTTGAAAAGTCAGGTGTCAGAAAATGTGTAAATGTCCAAAAACCCTGTCGGCTTCTCTGTCTGCAGAGAATTTCTTGTGATTATTTATTAAATCAGTGTGACAGAAAATAGATTTTTGTTCTTAGGGCCAGCACTGCCTCTGTTGTGTTTGAAAAAAGAAAATCTACTATTTATTGTCAACTGCAATTATTTATTGGCGGTTTTTGCTCAGATGAGAGACATATGTTCCTTTTAAGAAGTGAGATTTAATGATTATTCCCGAATAATTGTGATGAATTGTGTACTAACTGGAACGTGGATCTTATTCAGCTCCACGAGGAATGGGATTCTTTAGAGGAAAACTGATGCCAGTAAAACACTTGGTTATTATTCAGAAATTCTTTCAGACTCGAGTTCCGAGGATTTCCATGTTATTTTTTATTTATGTCGATACAAAGGGTATACTGTAACACAAGAATAAATTTCCAGCTGAGGATGGAGGTCTCCATGGAAACAGGACTCAAACACAGCTACCTTTCAGTACACAGAAAACCTCTCTTATTTGGTCCCATTATTTCTGTTGTCTGATGAGCTTTAGGGATCTTGGCTAATTAAATTCATGATTTAGATTAAATGGACCAAATGAAAACTTTAAGAATGACCAAGGCTGTTTATTTTTGGGTTTCCAAGATGACCAGCCAGGCTAACATTTGTGTCATAACTTTCTCTCTCTAGGAAAATGAACAACAATAATGATAATGCTTAAAATAATACTTATTCAAGGTGTATTTTAAGTGTTTTTCTTTCAAATATTTGTTCAAAAAGTATCAGTCATTTGCTTGATCTGTCTGGTTCTGCCTGAATTCATCATGTCATCTTCCTGTTATCTTAGGATAAATAACTGCCTGTTGACGCAGAATCCTCATTGCTAGTCGTCAATCTAGAAGGCAGGTAATGGCTGTGAGGTAAATATGCCACCCAGACTCTGAGTGGAAACCATTTGAATATGAATAACTCCCTTTTTTAATCGGGAAGCTCTAGACTTTGAAAACATTTTTGTCAAAATAAAGCATTTATTTGGGATCCACCTCACTCAAATAATTAGGTTCTGTTGATGTGTGTACATTTAAGCTTTAGAGATTTTGCGGTTGTCGTGTGACATCTGTGGTTTGACAGAATATTAACAATAAACACAAAGCAGTGTATATGGAAAAAGCAGTTTAGGAGAGTGATGTCTCAGCACAGGACTGAATTCATCCCAGCTAAAACCAGTGATCAATTAGGGGCCATGCTGTGTTCGGCGGCTTGCCGGGGGGGGATACTGCTCAGTGATCACACTGTGAGGCTGATAAACCTCTGATTCGTAATGAACACTCCTGGAGGCTAGCTTTACTTACAAATTATTAACACCATGCGTCTCAGCGTAATCTTTTCTAAGTGACGTGAGTCATCTTGAAAACCTCCGCGGGGAAAAAGCCGAGCTGTCATCCCTCCCCTGGGGGAGGAAATGAGATTGGGAGCCTTCGGTGCCCCTGCCCAGGTTCCGTCCCCAACATCCAGGCAGCACAGAATCCTGCAGCGAAGGGGGGGGGGGGGCGTCGGGCAGCCAAGGTGGCCCTCGAGGAGGATGGAGAATCAAATCACGTTCAGTTTGAGGAGTAAAGGCGGAACAATTAGCGGTATGCTGTAGGGGGAGATGAAAATCGAATGAGGTCAGAGATCCAGAGACTGTTTTTGTCGGAGCGTGAGGGAGGTTGTCTGGGTCACTTTGATATGAGGACATGATATGACATGATGAGCTGGAGGAGAGATGAGTGGAAGGAAAGCAATCTTTAGCAGTGGCGCCTGATCTGCTGTTATTACCAGCCCACATTATGAGACTCATTTCAGCCCCGTCAGTCTTGTGAGGTCTGAGAGTCAGTGCAGTGTTTGTCATGCCTCCCTGAGCTGTTTGAGCAGTTGCCGGCACATCTCCTGCAAACAGGAGGGAATCGGATGCAGCTCGGAGCTGTCTGACATCTGAAAACTGGACTGTCCGCTTTTTTGACCCCTGTGATTTCCTCTCCCACTGCCCGGCAGGTGGGCGGACAGTGGCCCACTTTCCTCAAAGTGTCCAAAGTGTGTATGACGGCATGCTGCACACAACAGGCCCCCATGGCACTGGGCTGTAAATATTTGATGCTCGTGGTGAGTAGTGGAGTAGCATGTTTGTTTTTATTCAAATCTTACAAATATGACCTGTATCTGAAGACTTCAGGCTTTCTAATATTTGTCTGAAAATGTTTCATGGTTTCGTGTTACCTGCGGTATTGCTTTGACCTCAGACTGCTATCACGTCATATTTTGGCTATAAGACAAGTTATATTATACAGTAATAGCTGTATTAACTAGACTTTAAAAAGCTTTCTGTCCAGTGTCCTGAAGCGAATGTCTTGCATGGAGGATCTCTCCATACCCATGCATGGGTCTGACAGCCGCTATTCTGTCAAAAATTATCAATCTGGGAAAGTCTCGCACATCAGAAATTGTGGTCCACACCATCCTTCAGGTTTGGATGTAAAGCGATCACTTCTTGAGTCAAAGCTTCTCAAATGGCATGTAGAGGGAGCTTCTTATTTAAGATTGGTTTTAAGACTATGAACACAAGAAAATGCGAATGGAAAAAGCTAAATACTGGAAAAAATCCACTAATTAACTAACAGTTTGTATGTTCTCTTGAGCAGGCTTGCTACTCATTAGGAGGCAGGGAAACAGCTCTTTGAATCGCAGCAAAGGTTATTTTTCCATTAGATCCGTTGCTTCTGTAGTGGCAGTGGTGTTATTAGCTCCCCTCTGGCAGTACCACAGAGCCAGCTTATACTTGCTTCAAACTGGTCAATGGAAATGTCTGATTCACTTTTCCTCCCGCTTTTAAAAAAGATTGCCTCAGATTGGTATCAGCAGTGAATAGAGACCCGACTACTGTGGCCTACCGAGCCACAGGGGTTAACACAATACTGTTACATTTAATCAGCTTGTTTTTGCAGGTCTATCAAAAGTCTCGCTTTTCTTGCTGCTCCCCAACAGAGATCTGCAAATACCATTTGAACCATTTAGGCAGAGGTGAAGGTGTAGCTGTCTGCCCAACTTCAGAGAGTCGGGTTTAGCTACGTGGCTAAAGAGAAATCCTCTGTGTAGTTCCCGCTCTGACCCTGAAGCAGCAGCTGTCACCGCGTAGAGGAGGCAAACTGTTAGAGGCTCTCTGTAGGCCCAGAAGCCGATCAGGACAATGAAAGCCTAAACTGGCCGAAATGTGTTGTTAAGAGAACTTGGCACGCTTTGGGCCTGCACCTTTAGAGCTAAACACCCCTGCTAACGCCAGGATAAGAAGATGGTGTGGGATGAGCAGGCCGCGTTTGGATGAGGTAACACCTGTGTTGCATCCTCCCTCCTCCTCCTCCTCTGGGATCGTCTGGCTCTCTCTGGGTCTGATGCACTCATTAGCCGAGTCCTCATCCACACGTGTCTGTCCCAGAGTTAAAAGCTCTGTCGCCTTCTCGCCTGCCGACGCAGCCGAGAAGGTGAGACTCTGCGAGTTCAGTTAGCTCCACACTCCCCGGTGCTCTCCCAGGACCGAGGCAGAAGGGGTCTCTCTGCAGTCTGAGCTGTTTTGAAACAGGATTTTACACTCCGGCCAATGTTAGCGGGCCTTGGTTTTTTTTCCAGGCACTTCCCTTTTTTCCCTCCCCATCCCAAGTCGTGTTCAAAACGTGAATAGCCAGAGGAGAGGCAGAAGGAGAGACTGTCAGAGTTCCTCAGCAGCGTTCCCAGGCTCAGCTCCATAAATAGCAGATGCTGCTTCAGAAGGAATTCACAGCGGTGTGTGAGATCCTGCACGCTGCCCCGAGTGTCCCCTCACCAGAGAGGCTGCTAACGGTTTTTAAACCAATTATAGCAGCAGCTCTCATATTAACCGGCGGACGGGTTATTCCAGCCTCCTCAGATCTTCTTACTTCTCTCTGTATTCTGGGAAACACTTTTATCTCAAAGGGCACAAGATATGCCATTTTCTGTGTGCGTTTAACCTTCCCCTCATCCATCCCCCTTTACCATGAGATGGATGATTTCCCCGTCTGCCGGTCTGCACACGTTTGTGCCCTTTTTAGGCAAAATGATATCCAAATTCTACAGCACCGCCAGGTGAAATTAATAACCACCTGTCTGCTTGGGAATTTGAATTTGACTTTTTCTTAGTTGAATTTTAGCTGCAGTGTGTTTTTTTTTCTTCCCCCTCAGTTGACATTTAATTAGTAGAGCTCTGAAGCAGAATAGTCCAGTAAAAGTTTTGGTACCTCGTTTTACTTTTTTTAAGTGGTGAAGCAGAACCGTGAACAGTTTTGATCTCCTAAACTAATGAATCCTTTTGGAGTTTTTAAACTGTGGCGTACCTTTAGGTGCATGTGGGAGGGAAGAAGACAAAAGATCCAGCCAAGTGAAAATCCCATGTGTGTCCTGATGCTCTATAAACAGGGGATATGGTAGTGTGTCCTGCCTGATGCTGTCTGGTAAGATGCTGGAGTCTGTTACACACAAGATGAATGATAATCTGATGTTTTCAGATTATGTATCCAAAATTCCAGCTTTTTCAATGAGTATCTGTACTTAAATTACTTTATGGGTATAACTGCAGCTCTCTTGTGTGGTAAAGCTCTCATTGTTGGATTTTCCTGAAACATAACTCGGGGTCGGATTATGAATGAAGCGAGGAGATGATGCTGTAGAATCAAAAGTGGAGCATCTTACACCCTTAAGCATCACTGATTAGAGATAAATTTCTGGTGACCCAGTACTAATGCATGCTGTGAACATCATATTTTATTCAGTGTGGGTTTTGATAAAAGTGATCATGAACTTTGGATCCCGAAGGAATTCAGATTTCAGAGACTGTTTCAATTTAATATAAAAAATACGTTCCCTCTTTTTGCTCCTTTTAGTGGAATTAAATTATTTGCACAACTGCCCACCAGTCTGACTTCGCATGGGTTGCACTTTGGGATGATCAGTCCAAAATGGTTAGCATTGTTTTTTAATTTACACCCTTCTAAATAGTTTTTTGAGCTGCATCTGTCTCCTGGGGATTCTGACATTGATGAGTTTTCATGATCTCTCCAAGCACAAGTAAGCCCAGGAGCATTCTGATACCCACGGCTTCCTCACAGATGGTTTACACCATCTGAGAAAGCTCCTACTGACTGAATATCACCACTGGAGCACCCACTGTTCGAGGACACGCATGCGCCCTCATTCAGATCTTAATCGTGGTGCAGAGAGAAGCTCTCAGAGATGTCACCACAGAGGTGATTGGGCGATGGGTTGTGCGGAATGATGGCAGGGACTTAGTAAAACGATCATTCGAGCTGATCTGTGTTTGTTGTTCATCAAATTAAAGAGTGATTTGAATTGATCTCCACCTCTTGTTGCCCTTTAAGGTTAATCTACACTGTTAAGATGGGGGTCAATGTATTTTACGTGCACGGGGGGAAGCTTTTAATGAATGGGGACAATTAAAAAGTGAGCAAGGTGAAACAGTTCAGCTTCTGTATAAGCAGGGATGAGAACTGTGCTGCTGAAATATACCCTGACACCTGCAGCCGGGGCCATATGGTGGACACGCAATCAAAGGGTGCCTCACTGTGCTGCAGACTGACCACACACACACATATGGACATCCACCTATAAGCATTATGTATGCAATCTTTGTTGCTGATTTTCTGAATGTGCCCCAAAAGCAAGCCCAGATGCAGATGCAGCTTCTCAGTGGGGCAGAATCCCCGGAGGAGCGGCTCAATGGCCGGTGGCTGCCTGCCTTCTAATCACAGGCGTGAAAGCCTGCACTGCTGTTTAATAATGCATCGCATTCCAGTGTTTTTGGTGCCAATGAAGATGGACGATGCGTGGCTCGGTTGGTGTGTGCGGGTCAAGCTAGCTCTTGGACGGCTCATGTCTTATCGGGCGGGGAATGAATTATCAAAGCGTGTCTGGCTCCTGAAAGGCAGGCCGTTGAAATAAAATGAATTCCTATGTGGGAATTATTTTTAATCGTCATGTAACTGGCTTCGGGTTGTGACAGCCTTATCAAGTGTGAGTTGTTTTTACTGTTCAATCTGCATTGCAGTGGACTGATCAGATTAGCGCTTTCTTGGTGCACGCTGTGCTTTGCCACGGCTTCTCTCCCTGTGTGACTGGACGTTACTTAATGCACACCTGCAGCTGTCACATATGTGACCACATAAGCAAAACATTCAAAAGCCAAGACAGCATATGCTGCCTTACATAACATCTTTGCCAATGAGGTGTGTGAAAAGACTGCATTCAAATCCACTTTGCTCTTTCAAGAATGCCGAGTGCCCGACTGACCTGAGTAGCAGTGTGCACACTTGAACCACTCAGACTCGCAGGGAAGGCATGATATGGTCCTGCTTAATAGTTTTGCCACACTTTGGGGTTAGCGAACTTGTTAACTGCATTTTAGCATGAGGAAAAACAAAGATTTACTGATTTGATTTATACAATGGCATTGTACACTTCTTAGATCTTGGTTTTGTGAATCAAAAACAAAACTGTTTTTGTACACATTAGTATAGTTAATTAGTCAAGATATTACCCAGTAAGACCTCAGGTTTATCTTGATAATCTTATGACTCGAGTTTATCACAGCAGATATATTTAATTCCCATCATAAACTGGCTAAAGAGGAATTAAAGAAGACATTTTTTTAGGTTGCTTGTTTCCAAAGTGGTCTGGCAAGTGCTTCCTCTTAATTGATTAGATTTTTAACTATGCTGTATCTTTAAGAGCATTTGGAATTCAGCACATTACAGGAGAGGAGAGCAGGGCATCGTGTTAAAACGCTGCAGTCAGAGGAGTCCAAATGTGTTATAAAAGACTCGTAAAAGTCAAAACACAACGATCTCCAAAAACTCACCGGTTTAATGAAAGAGGACATTGCGAACGCAGTGATTCTGTCGGGTGAAAGAAAGTTAGGATGATGCATGTCCTCTTAAATATCTCATGGACCTAATTCTCTATTGTGTGACATGCCTTAAGGTCCCCGCTGCTGACAGCACATTGTTATGACTAATAGTGGTGTAAACCCTTCCTTATGGGCTTTGTTTTTACTTCACTTTAAAGAGTTATTTTTCTTAAAATGGTTCTTCTGGAAATGCCAACTTCTGCTTTTGTACTGATGAAGTGATGCTTGAACATTTGCTCGAGAGTGGTTTTGTCCATTTATTATATTTTCTGTCCTGCCTTTTAGAGCGGCTTCATGCTGATCTGAAATGATCATTTTTGACACACGTCCACAAGTTCAAAACGTAAGCTCCTTTAAACATGGGTTTGAAGTAGAAGAGCCTTTTTCTGTGTGACCGACTGCATGCGTAATTGTGTGCGACTACATTATTTTGTCTGGGGTCACAATCGGGGGCAGCACATTACCACAGATGGATGCAGAGGGATGCAGGCCCCGTGTAGATAAGTGGCCGAGCTGTCCGCGCCCCCAGTGGAGCGCCGTGAAATGGGAAGTATGTCAGCAATAACATTTTACCAAATTGGTGTCAGAGACACTGTGGAGTTAAAAGGATTTGTTCTGAGAAACAAGGGGATTTTAAACAGCTGTGTCGTTTTGTGTGGAGATTCTGCTGCAACGACAAAGCTGAGTGGAGGCCCAGTGCTTACTGTGTGTGAAATGCTGGGATTCCTAACCAGGCTTATGTCCATCCCACAATGCAGCTGCAGCTACATTCACCTGTATTTAAAAAAAAAATCAGCATTTCGGATATTGAGAATATTAATTTGCTTTTTTTCCTCATCAATAAAAAAACAATTTTATTTTATGATTGTGTTCACATATGGGTGATCAAACTTTTTAGGTTCAGAGAGGGTAAACCAAACCCAAAATAAAGTAATCCCACAAGAAATAATACTCAAACTACATCCTGAAAAATGCTGAACTGTCTCCTGTTTTATAATCTTTGCAATTAAGTGAAAAGAGTAACAATGTGTGTGCATCAATATTTTGGATCATTATTCAAACTAAAAGCAGCTGATCAGAAAAAAGATGGTGGAAAGCCCAGTACTATCAGTAAGTCAGGGGTATTCCTCTTTAATGTCCAAGTTAAGATGGAGCCACTGCTCCATCCATTAACATGCATCCAATGTGTTGTGACTTTCCATAGAACTCTTAAAAATAACCCAGCGTCTTAGCTTCTTCTTGGCTGAAAAACCTTGGCTGTTGTTCGGGTCCGCCCTCAAAGCAGCTCTGCTAACAGTTTATGAATATGTGTGACTACGCCGGAGGAGGAGGAGGAGGTGGCGGCTAATAAATCTCGCCAGTATCTGCACATTTCTAAACCCAGACTGAAACGAGAGGAAGAATATGATCATGTTTCTGGAACATAACACTACAAATTGAAAAGGTAACACAGTCATGGGGGGGCTGAGCTGGTTGTGCTGTTGGGTGTCAGTTCCTCTCCGTGCTGTTTATGTCTGATGCGCGATTTATGGGAGGTTTCTGTACAGTGTGTGCTATAAGTAGGTGAATAATCCTTACTTTAGATTTGTGTCACACAGTTTGTGCATCGTGCCCCCCCAGTGTGAGGAGGGCCTGGTGGGTGGTACAGCCTAAGCTAATCCAAAGCCTTTATTGTAGGCTTGTAAGTGTTCTTCAGCTCAGTGTTTGGCCTAACTCTCCCTCTTATTCATTTCAGAATCAGAATCAGAAATACTTTAATAATCCCAAAGGGAAATTTACTGCACTGGCATGGAGATTATGAATCGAGGAGCGTTCCTTAATTGAAAGAAAACGCACATGTGCTGCGCCAGGGGTGTGATGACACACCGAGGAAGTTGAAGCGCAGTGCAGATGGGACCTGATGGAAGATTTAGAAACAAGCACATCAGGATTCCGCGCGAGTTAGATGGAGATGGAGGCAGGGAGAGAATTCGAGGGGCAACCCCCCTTTGTAGACGAGGGATTCCTTTACTGCAGTGATCAGCAGTCCTCCCCCCTCTCCCCCTCTCCTCCTCTCCCTCCCTCTGAAGGCTTTCTCCTTTCATATCCCTCCCTCCCTCTGTCTCTCTTTCTTTCTCTCTCCTCTCATCCCACCTCACTTCTCCCTCCATCTCTTATTTGACACCACATTAGTTGCGCACACACACTTACTACAGTCACGTTTCTGTGGGGAGGGATTGTCTGCAGCAGAGTACAGTATACGCAGCGCATGGTTAGAAATGCAAGTGGACTCGTGACTCGCACCATTTCCCTCTTTCCTTATTTCATCTCCAACGCTCCCCCACTGCCCCTCCATTTATCCTCACTTTTCCTCTCCCCTATCCCTCCACACCCCTTTTTCCTCTGCCTGCTCGTGTGTCCATCTCCTTCCTCAAAGCCTGCTTTCTTTGTTTCCCTCCCTCCCCCGTTGCCATGTGACATTGATTTCAAGGTTGGTGTGCCATTGACTGCTGCTCCTCTGTTAAATATTTCAGGCAGCATTTCGGTGGCCGTGTGCCAAGGGAGGAGCGGGGAGGCTTTGCTCCGCCGCTCTGCAGCCACTGCTGACAAACAGGCTGGTGGACAGACGGCGGGCGCTCGCATACGTGCACGCACGCACGCCAGCCGCACGCACACACGCACGCGCATCCACAGTCCCACATACGTGTCAGCCCGCAGATGGGCATGCACTCGTCCCGCTGCCGCATTTGCATATGTTTCTGATGCTGGCTGCGCTGTGCGGAGGTTGCGTGGGTGGGTGACGGTGAGCTTTGTGTGTGTGTGTGTGTGTGTGTGTGTGTGTGTGTGTGTGTGATCCGATGAAATCTTTCCCTCCTGGCTTCAAACTACAGAAGTTAATGAAAGAGCAAATCAGAGCTGGACGGCTCTCTGCAGACTGTGCAGTTATTCCAGACGAGCCAAAAAGCCCCTTCTCAGCATGTCAGCCTATCAGTGGGCTAATCACTGTTTGGGCTCCGCTTGGTTCCGTGGGGCAGCAATTGGTATTCTCAATTACAAGACTCCTCAAAGAGGTGTACATATTGTTTATTACTTGAGAATCAGTTGATCA
The DNA here is from genome assembly GCA_907169785.1 of Menidia menidia. NCBI lineage: Eukaryota > Metazoa > Chordata > Actinopteri > Atheriniformes > Atherinopsidae > Menidia > Menidia menidia. The sequence goes on along the minus strand of CAJRST010039999.1, from coordinate 13,140,263 downwards.
GATTCAGCTTGTCGGTGTTAAATGCCAGTGTTTTGACGGACAGGCGTCCCTCCAGCCTCGTCATCATTTCCTGACTCGTCAACACTGGCTTTGTCCGTTCGGGTTAGGCAGACTGACAGCGGATCGTTCGATCCGCCGCAGCTGACTGACGGCTCAGTCTGATCCTCCGTGCCTCGGATGGATGCTGGGATCTCAGGTAGACAACTGCTGCCTGCACATAAACGAACACAGGCAAACACAACAACTTCAGCTGTGATGGTTTTAAAGGAGAAGCTGTTTGAGTTTATTGTCTGCCGCTGCGGCACACCTCAGTCAGGGTCAGCGAGTGTGGGCATATCGTAAATATGATATAACAACACAGGCAGTAGACTGTATACTGTACACAGAGTGAGTGCATCAGCCTGCTGGAGGGAGGCAGCTCTGTTTAAAAGCCCCGACAGCATGAGGCACTTCCTGTGTCTGCAGAGAGGGAAGGGTTACGGAGTGTTTACGAGGCCCAGTTGCCAGGAGAGTGGAGCGTTTGTTTTTAGCACGTATTTTCACGCTGGAGTGCACACTTCAGTGCTAAATCTGAAAAGTTAGTCTGCCACGGGGCTCTTTTGTTTGCCTGATTTCATTTTTTCATACTTGTTTGCTCCTTTTTCGAAAAGGAGGAGTTCCGAACGTCATCCTGTGCCCGAGGCTCACCCAAACACGTGACAAGCTGTGTAATTTGAGGCATGTGCAGCACAAGCTGTACAGGCGCTCCCATTTGGATGTTTACAGTATCTAATAGCAACTACAAACAACAAGGGTTTCCCTGAAATTGTCATCACTTCCTCTTCATTTAAAGGCTTTTTGTTTCAGCCTGAAGTTTGGGTGTGTTCTTCGTGTGCTTTCTTGTGTATGCGTCTGGCTCCTGGTGTATTTAAATGAGTTGTTACCCGTAACAGAATATGTCAGGAACTTCTGTTCTTCCCTCCTTGGGTGTGGTTAGAACCGGGGCCATTTTGTAAAATGAAACCAAGCCACTTGACGAAATAGTTGAGAGTTACATGGCATCGATCAGAGGAAGTGTCCCATCCCTGAGTGTCTTTCCGTCTGGCACCACTTCGCTTTTTTTGAATAAACAACATGTCAGAGGAGAGCAGGTTGTTGTCAAAGCAGGATAATAAGTCTGCTTCTTTTTTTCTTCTTTTTTTTTTTAGGTTTGGAGATGCGCCCCCTCGTGGCATGGCCAGAGACTGTTGTGTTCCTCTGCTGCTCCAGAAGGTAAGTCGTAAAAAAAAGGCGTGAGTCACAAAGCAGTTTTTGTTAGAGGATGTGCGTTTCATAATGGATTTCCCAGAATATTTCCTGGTTCCTGGTGGAAACAAATGAGATATTATGCATTAATAGAGCAACAGAGGCTCATCTAGAGCTTGCAGCCAGTGGATATTATATCTTGGGCAGCATCACTTTTCTGTGATGAGGGCGTGATTGGTGGGAGGAATGCAAGAGCCGGCCTGCTGAGAGGAGGCTGAGGCAGTAGCAGCATCACAGAACAGGAGGATTTGGTTTTGAAGTGCGCTTTAATAGCTGTACTACTGTACCAGATAAGCACAAGATACTCCCACTTTAAGCAACGTGACTGCGATGGCAGGATAATCTAGGACAAAAGGAGAGGAGGCGAGAGAAGTAGCAGCTTATCTACACCAGGGAAAGGTTTCAAAGTGTCATTGTGAGGGAGAACTGAGTGAGAGACCCAACATCCACACCCCTGTTGCATTTCAAAAGAAGCCGACGCACAAAAAGAAGCATGGCTGCCAAATGATGATCCTTTACCTCCCTGTGTGAGTTCAAGCAGAGATCTGCTGATTCACTGCAGTGGCTCCGAGAGCAGGCAGGGGTTTTTGGATGCAGCAGTGTGAGTGATCTCCTCTGTGGGCTCTGCGTTGATTCATGGTTCTGTCGTTAGGGGCATTTCAGCATGATAATAGCATCAGCTGTGCAGTCATAATAACTATAGTTCGGTTATGGACCAGCAGAGCCACATCCCAGACCTCATCAGCATGCGTAAAGCAGATTCTGACAGCTGTTGGGGTAAAAAAAAAAGAAAAGAAAAGGCCGTTTTCAAAGTGGTTTTATAAAATCAGCATGTGAACAGAGCACATCAAACACACAAAGACATAATCAGCAGCTGGAAAATTGTTGGTGGGGGATCGTCCGTCTCTACTGCGCAGATCCATGCTTTCTTTTTTGTGCTACTTTGAAAACAATCACAGGGAATGCATGAATTGTGATTATTGCTGTGTCTAAAGGTCGTTTTGATCGTCAGCTGTAGCACACACACGCATCATCCAGAAGTCTTTTAAGCCTCTCAGTGGGAATGAGAATTATCAATAGTTGGCATGGAGGAAGGACCACAGTTTTCTAAGGAAATGCGTGGCAATGCATTAATGTTGTATTAATTCTGAGCAACTGTCAGCAGTGTAATTCTTCTGCATGCAGCATGGCCTTGTAGTGAATCTCTGGTGTATTACAGGTAACTAGCATAGGATGCTGTGATGAGGATGAATAAACCCATTAATGATGGCCGTCAGACCACTCTCCACTTTGTGCGGACATCCAGAACATTTCTTAAACTTTGGGTGAACATTTAGGTTATGGCGCCTGGAAGACGTTTGAGGAGCTTACCAGCTTGATCAATTTGATCCCATTTTCCCCTCAAAGAACAAGTTGGGATAATTGGGGTGCTCCCTCACAAAAACTGCATTCACCAGGAAACTTTTGAAACTTATGAATAGATAAATGCCATAATTTAAAATGCATTGTTTTCAATTTGCAGCAAAACAGGCCCATACCATGATAGTCCTGCCCTCCATGTTTGTCATCAACATGAAATCCCTCGGGTTTTGATAAGTTAATGTCTACAGATTTATATATTAACATATGCTGCCCGTAATGTTGGATTATTTTCTTTAAAAGCTGATCATATTTTGTCTATAATATTTGTGTTCTTTTTTTAAAGTCAGTTCAAAGTTTCCAGACTTAGTGTTAACGTGGGGGAGCAGAGTGACATCTTTTGTCCGTGGCTCAGCGTAGACCTCAGGCTGTCTGTGACATTTGTCTCACCCTCGTTTTCCCTCCTCTCTTTTCACCCTCTCAGAGGTAACAGTGGTGTATCAGAATGGGCTGCCTGTGATCTCGGTCAGTTTGCCGTCCAGGCGAGAGCGCTGTCAGTTCACCCTCAAGCCTCTCAGCGACTGTGTGGGAGTTTTCCTGCAACAGCTCCAGGCAGAGGACAGAGGCATCGACCGGGTAGCCATCTACTCCATGGGTATGTGCACCAGCCCTAGAATGCCCATCACTCCTATTTCCCCCGACGCGTGTACATGTATAGATAAGTGTTACCACTGTGGCTTTGTGACAGCCTATAAAGGAGCTGCCTACACCCTGCTCTGGGGTCATTATACACGAGCTACTGGTGCTTGAAATTTTACTCTGAGGGAGTGAGTGTGTATCTGCTTTTACTCCTCATGATAATCAGATGTCTATAGGCCTGATTATCAAGAGGGGTGAGGAGTATTTGAAGAGTATTTGAAGTGGAAACCCATCAGCGCCTTTGAGACTCTCACTGCGTTCCCTCCCGTTTCCTGTGGGTCTTCCTCCTCAGACGGAGCCAGGGTTGCCTCCTCCACAGGTATAGACATCCTGCTGCTGGACGATTTCAAGCTTGTCATCAACGACACCACACACCTTGTACGGCCGCCAAGGAGAGGTGAGTCCCCGCAAAGAGGAAGCCGTTTGATCCCAGTCGCTCCTTCACCACTAAGATGACCTGTCCCCTGGCTTGACCCTCAGAGTTGCTGCCCCACGAGGAGGCCGAGAGGTTGAATGATGTCAAATTTCTAGTGCAGCAGCTCTACACCACCCTGCGCATCGAGGAGCACCAACTCTGCAAAGAACGTGAGCTGATTCAACGACTGGAGGATCTTAACTCTCAACTCCGCCCCTTAGAAAAGGTCCATTAACAGTTCTTGACTGTTCTTAAGTACAGGCCCACGCGGCTGCAAGTTTTTAATGATGCAGCCAATGATTGTTTGACAAATCAAGGAACAAGTAAAACATATATGAGCATGCTGATAACACAGGAAGTAAATGATGCTGCCTGTAATTAGCTGCTTTTTCATTGTGCTATTTGTCTTGTTATTCTTTATGATCATTAAGTGTCATGCCTATGGTATCTCTGTAAGGGGATAAATAGATAGTGTGACCACAAGAAAGCATCTTATAACAATAACTGATTCTTAATCTGAAAGTGAAAATTGAAAGGAGCTGTTTAAGAATGTTGTACTGAACAGCTATAATGACTGCTCTCCTTTGTAACATCTTTCTTTCAGAAATTGCGGAGGTATTGAAAAGCACCAAACTATTTATTATGGCCACTGAGTTTAAGTTTGATTGTGTTCAAGGTGTTTTTCCACCGTCAGATTGCAGACTTTTCCAAGTTTTCAATAATTTATTTATTCCCTAACTTATTAGTCTTTAGTTTTAACACACTCTATACTTTTCTTACTTTAATACATTCAATGTTTTTTGTAGCAGGAGGCAGCAAAGAGGCCCAGCTATTGCAGGAATGATAATCATTTCTCTGTGACCATCATTCTCACCTATTCTCACCTATTGAAACAAAAAAGAACTCTGTTTTAGTTTATCCCACAACGACTTGGTTGACCATGAGAATCCCTGCTGATGTATTTCAGATTTTGTGCTTCCTGTAAAATTGGCATCTTTCAGATTGCCCCAGGTCAGCCCTAAGCTCTGTAGATGTGTTTTTGGGGAAACACACATACATAATCCCAGAGCTCTCTGTTCTCTCTACCCCAAAACATCTTAACAGTTTTATAACAAGTAGTCCTCACATGCTGTTTAAACAATCCTTTTAGTCTTTTTCAACTGCTATTGTTATTTTTGTATATATATATCAGACAGTCTACCTCCAGTATTTTGGCCCTCTTGCCTTCCTAATGATCAGTACTTTTTCATTCTGCAGGAATCAGCACCTCATCACAATGTTAACCACTTTTCTATTTCAAGTTTTCGATGGCATCTTTTGCCCAAAGTAGCTATATTATCAATGATTAAAATTGAACAGAAGATTGACGATAACTGTCCTTGAGTTTGTGTTTTTTTTTCAGGGACTTTCCTTAAATTCCCAGTAAACTGACAGGTGACGCTCCACTTGTGTCCTGTGTAGGTGAGGGATGAGCTGAGTAAGAAGGCAGAGCGGCGCACCACCTGGGTGCTGTGGGGAGGCATGGCTTACATGGCCACCCAGTTTGGCATCCTGGCCAGGCTGACCTGGTGGGAGTACTCCTGGGACATCATGGAGCCCGTCACCTACTTCATCACCTATGGCACTGCGATGGCCATGTATGCCTACTTCGTTCTCACACGTCAGGTAAGACGCAGCAGCACGAGACCAAGAACAACTGTCAGCTTCCTCTAAAGTGGAGTTTTACTCCTTTGCCTTGCTGTTTACTGTCACTATATCAGGTTCAGATAAAATAAATAGTGTGTAGCCCAGAATTGTTGTAAACACAATTGCTGTTTTTTTTTTTTTTTATTGAAGGTTAATGTGCAAAATTGCCCTTCAGAGGAAAATTCACTTTTCACAAATGACCACAAATTTTAAACGCCAAGGACACGGAATCTATTTTAGACCGGTGTGATTTGGGCCCAAGGACAAGAAAGCATATTATAGAGGACATCTGATAAACCGGTTGTTCTTTCAAAGTGCTCCATCTGTGTCTCTTTATAACCTCCAGGAGTATGTTTATCCCGACGCTAGAGACAGACAGTATCTGCTGTTCTTCCACAAGGGGGTGAAAAGGACACGCTTCGACGTTGAGAAGTACAATAAGCTGAAGGATGACATAGCTGAGGTACGGTTGCTGGATGACAGATGCATGTTGTATGATGTAACACAAACTCTGCAGCCACACTGGACACTTACACATTTTACATCTCGCTACTTAAACTTGTAACCAGCGTCTGCTTACATATTCTTTTCATATTGTAACACCCACCCCTCCTCTGCCCCTCCAGGTGGAGCTGGATCTGAAGCGTCTAAGGGACCCGCTTCAGCTCCAGCTTCCAGTTCAGCAGCTCACCGCTGATAAGAATTGACGTGAAGAGAGACTCTCTCCTCTCTGAGCTCCTCCTTCCCTCAAACCTTCTGCTGTTCAACACCCATTTCCCTTTCCTTATATCCCCAGTTTTCCTCAGAACCCCCCATTCCTCCCATGCCCACTTATCCCTTCTCTTTCTTATTTGTTTGTTATTTTTCCTACTATTTGTTTTTTTGTTTTCCTTTTTGTTTTTTTCCTATTTTACTTTCCTGACTGAAATCTCCCGTTGGAATTAGGAGTAAAAACTGTTCAAAGATTAAAACAGGATGGTGAGAAAAACCCAGGACTGAAAACTTCTCACAGCTGAAGGATGAAAAGGTTGATAAAAAAAAAGGAATATGATGAGGATAGAATCAAGTTGGGCGCCATGGATATGCCTCAAAACCTCCAGGGGGACAACTTGCAGGTAACCACGTAGGTGAAAAGTGAAGCATCACGCCTGCAGACACTCCAAGACAGGGATCATGAAGAGGGGCAGCCTTTCCTGAGTCTGTGTGTGTGTGTCTGCTTGTGTGTGTGTTGCTATCAGGCTGTACTTGGACACCAACTGTGGCCGGGCTGCAGGTCAACACAGCAGTTTCTTTGCTTTCTCTGGCAGTTACGTGATCAACACTCTCTCACACGCACGCACACACACACACACACAGCTACTCTCACCCAGTGCAGGCTCCAGGGACACGTTTACAAGACAGTTCTGACTGCAGTCACACCACGCGGAGACCTTGGGGTCCCCGCCGCTGAACTCTGCTGCCTCTCCTTCTCTGAGCCACGCCTCCTCCAGGTGAAGGACAGCTGCCCCTCCCCGCTTGACCCTCGTCAGGAGCATATCTTCGCTCACAGGATGCAGGGATGACCACGGCTCATTTCCTCTTCCTGTTGATGTCCCGTAGCGGTCCAGCCTCCGCAACTACGAGAGTACTACCGACAACAACATCACTGTGTGTTCTTTTATTCCAAAAAAAAAAAAATATTTTGGCACTTTTTATTTTGAAAGCCATAGTATATTTGTTATGAAAAAATATATAAATATATATGTATACAATCAAATAAACAGATGACCAGAGGCTAGTTTTTTTTTTCCCAGTGGGGGGAGGAGCTCTCTTACTAACGTCATTTCACGAAGAGGACATCCTCTAAGGATTTCTCCACATAAAGAGGCCTGTTAACACTTCAACACAGTATATGTAACTCTGTTTGCATTTGCTATGTTGAACACACAGTTTCACATGTTCCCATGGCAACCAAAGAACTGTATGGGTAATCATGTTCTGTAAACTGTATACCTCACGCTCATGTGCTCCTGTGGCCAACATGAGTGGGGATTTTATCCACAAAAAGGGTGAAAAAGGCTTTCTTAGACCTTAAAGATAGCGACAGGGTTAAGATGTTAACTTATAAAGGCCTCAGTCAAACTCAAAGCCACTCAATATCTGATGAACCGTTTTTTTTTTCTCCTTTAACTGTAACTAGGAGTATGACGTCCACATTTAATTGGTGAGAGTTGACCAAAAATAAAGGCGAGTCAGAGTTTTCTCCTCCCACTGCTGCTGTAATGCCCCTCCCCCCTGCTCCCTCAAAGGCAAGGCAGGGTAGACTGCATGCTGTGGTATGCCCTCAGTAGAAATTTGTGAATGTTTAGGAGCATTATTGCAATTTTGTACTTTATTGGAAACCTTTCTTTGCCACATCTCGCTGTAATTGAACCTCTCATCGAGTCAAATGTTATACAAGCCATATCCTTTTTTTTTCTTTTTTGTCTGTTTTTTTTTTTTTTGTCATAAAAAAAACTTTGTCAGTGCATAATTCTATGTTCAGGGTGAAGATTGGTGGCCCTCTCCCAGGTCCCATTTGTCTCTCTCTCGAAAGTCTAAACACCAGTAATTGTTTTTTCTCTGGGGCTCTGTAGATCACCTCTGCAGAGGGGTGGTGGTGCAACAACTCAAAATCCCCGCACAGAGTTCAAGACCATCCTGTGCTTGTCTGAGAGCAGCTGGCTGGATCCCTCTGAGGAGATCAGCATGTTTAACTGCAGATTTTCTTTTTTTAAATGCATGATTCTGGGGTCAAATCAGAAGTTAGACATGCAGATCGAAAGACAGGATTTGGTCTAACCCAGTGCAGTGTGTGTGCTCTCTCCAAGGGAAATGGTGCCTTTAGATAATCAGTGATTTTCAACTGTATAGACAATGCAGCAATGGTTAGAAGATAAAAAATGCTTAGTGGAAGTTACATGGAAAGGGTCGATCACCCGAAAGAGGTGAACACGAATGTTTGTTGAGTCCACACGTGAGGGTGCTGGGAGCAAAGAGCGGATCATCTTATCCATGAATCCTTTGCTCCTGATTGCTGCTTGTCAGTGCCAGTAAAAACCAATTCCATCATCATCCAGTCTCCATCATTAGCTTTAAATGAATAAATTCCTTCTTCCTGAACAGGCCAACTTGCGCACACTACACCATCCACAGAGAAAAACAATGTTTGTGGGGAGACTTGCAATGGAAGTTCCCCCCTCTGCAGTTTCTACTCAGCACTTCTCTCCATCATCACCTTTTCCTTTTTATCAGGCCATCCACCATTAATTGCCTTTTTTTTGTTTCTTTTTCTCAATGAAATATATCAAATATAGGGAAAATTTATTCTAAAGAGGGTGTTGCATGAATGTATGTTTACATGGGAAATTATGTAAAAATCCTTAAAAAAAAGATGTTTTATTAAAAATAACTGCAAAGATAATTTAAGAACGTTGTTTGTAGAAATTCCTAGTGATAAAGGGCAGTGGACAGGGCTGCATCTTTAGAATCCGCTCTGCCAAATGTGATTTCCATCCCAGCCAACCCACTGCTCAAGCCCCAGCCCGGACCCATCCTCACCTTATTTACTCCCCCTCCCTGACTGTGCATCCACACCCCCAAGTAAATGGAAAACCACCCTCCATCCCTGGGACATTTCTAAAGAAGGTTTCACGACCTCTTGTCCAAAGGAGAGTTTTCAGCCATGCAATTTCAGTTTACTGAGGAAAATCTCCAATCCTCCTCCATTTTCTGCTTCTTCCATCACCTCTCAAGACCTTTTTTTCCCCCCCTCCAAATTCATATTGTTAATCTATGTTTAAAATGTGTGTCAAGTTTGATTCTTTTTTGTGCACTTAAGATAGGAAGTTTAAAATGCCTACAGAGTGAAGCAGAACATATGATTAAATTGATCTCTTCATTCTGACCTGTTCTTTTTTTTTTGTCTTCAGTTGGCATATGACGCTGTCATGTTGGCAAAAAAAGAAAAATGTAAAATCCTGTATCATTTATGAAATATGTATAAAAGAGAAATGTAATTCAATTATCAATAAAATCCTTATCCAGTTTTTTGGAATCGATTGTCCACATCCAGTTTTTCTTGTTTGCAGTGATGGGGGGAATGAAAAGGCGTTATCATAACAGACCGAAGCATCTTCTCAAGGTCTTGGTGATATCCTCTGATTCTCCTTGGCCTCCAGTTTTCCCTCTACAGGACATCCTATCAGATACACAGGGGGAATCCACACACTCTGCCTCTAATGTTTAAAGCCTAAATTTGAAGGCTTGAATCCTCTGTGGAAAATATGCTTGCAAAGCTATTCGGTTCACGGCACTTAAACTCAGTGGTGTTGTACTGTGACAGTTGGATTTATGAAGTCTTAGACAACCTAAATTATAAATACATGTCAGTCTGTATATTGAAAATATCAAACACATATATTGCAAAACATTTCAATGGACTAGCATTTGTTTTATTTTTTTAGTCATTAAATCTCTTGTCATTTGGTTTGTGACTATAAGTTATAGGGACTATAGGTTTTTTTTTTTACATGTTAAAGTAGAAAATGTTGCATTGTTCACAGTGTGTGGTTTTATATGAGGTTTGTGCAGATTGCTGTTGTCTTGGCCTGGTGACAAAATTATTATCACTCTGCACAATGAGCCCATCAGAGATGAAAGCTATTAGCTGGCCTAGATTTAAATTCTGGGGCATGACAAGAGCTATACACGTTTTTCTTTAGGTAAGTCCTCCAAAGCCTCTTTCCTGACATATCACAGTGAAAGACAGACAGCTGACACTTAACAGACTTAACATAATCAAAGGATGAAGTAACACTGCAACCAAATGCCACAGGAGATCGCCAGATTCTTCCAGATGATCCTCGGAAAAACATGAATTAACTGATCTCACTATCTTCCTCCTGAAAGGTCAGTATCAGGGTTGGTCTGAGATTTTAGTGTTACATAGCATGTAATCCTGCAAAATTCAGCCAATAATGAGACAAAGAAATGTACCAAACTCTGACACATCATACTTGACACAGTGATGGTACAGGAAGTAGATGTGTGGACTGATGTCCATCCTAATCTAAATAAGAATATAAAAGGAGATGAAAAAAAGAAGAAAAGAGCCTAGCTTGAAACTCAATGTGCATCCTTACTTAGTGTCCTATCAACAGGAAATCCTGAGCGTGCAGTCTTTGCTGTTGTCTTTATTAAACATAGACTTCTCAGCATGATGCAAAACAGAACATTCAATATTGTAATTTGTTACTCTTCAAGGGAGATGTTGTTAGACAGAAAACACAGGTGCCAGGCCCACTTCTTTTTAGCTATCTCCGCAGATTAAAATGTTTGGAGTGTCTTACGAACATGTGTGTAAGCACTGAGGAAGGAGAATAGAGAGACCCTTGTTTGAAACAATAGAAGGATGGTCCTGCCTCTGGAAACAGAGCTTCGGGGGTTCAAGGTGAAGAAGAGATGTACAAATAGGACAGAGATAAGAGGCCCTATTAAAGACACACAGAAGTATTCAACTGCCATAAACTCCAAGGACTGAGCTTGGATCATCTTTTTTCCCGTTGTTGCACGTATTCATCATGATCGTTTTGGTCATCCTCAGTCTGCTGCAGGAAGCTTTTACAGCTGCAGGTGTAGGTAAGTCCATTGTTTAACATATTTACAATCAAAATTTGAATAAATTCATGTATATACTATGACATCTGTCCTGTTTCCTTTTCCAGCAACTTCTTAATCTGTCTCTGAATATCTATATTCATATATATTAGAATTTCCTATGTGCTGCAGTCAGCTTCCAGAATACTGTTTTCAACTGATGGTACAAATGTTTAAAAATAGGCCACAAATATATTTGCATGAAGTTAAGGCGTGATCATTTCCTACAGTGCAGTATTTTATGTCAAGTCAGCTTTGTTTTTTAAGAGTGCTTACTCTGGGACTATTTTCAGCTGTGGAATTACATGTTATTTGGTGTAAGCAGTTAAGTGCTGAAACACTGCAATGGGGACTGATCCAAAAAAAAGTAAATGTGTCTACAGTAATAAATCACCATGCCACCCAGATTAACTGTTGTGATTCAAATACTTTTTGGACATCTTCTTTGGCTTGGAGCTAAATCTTGTGGGTACATTTGTCAGCAAGATCAGTTTTGATTTAAGAAATAATTCCATCCTTCTATGATCTTGGACCCTGTGGATATGCACCGGCAGAGATTACAGTCATGAGTCTGACTCATCATGCCAGGTGTGGCTCTTTTTCCTCCAAACAGCCAAATAAAGTTTTTCAGACCTCATTCGGGTGATTCAACGTTCCTATTAGCATATAACCTCATGAGTCAGCTTTGTCCTCTGCCCCCTCTGTGCTGCTGGAACTGGAGCGCTGTGGGTCACTCGTATATCTCCACAAATGGTTGTTAATGTTGTCAGGGGGCTCAGGCTCTATAGATTCATCGGCCTGCTTTTATTGCAGCAGCATAGTGACAAGATGGACTGTCCAGCAGAGGATGGAGGGAGAAAATGATATGTGTGTGCTCTCTGGTCACAAATTGGGATCAACACATAAATATTAGTTGATGGCTTCTGGGAGCTAAAAGCTAAAAGTGTGTGCTCGTGTGTCTTTATGTGTAATACTGACAGAAAATAGAAGAAACACCCTGCTATTGTTACTGTAAATCTCTTCACAGCCTTGACTGTGGTTGCTCTAGATATGGCACTTTTCATACAGATACTGGAAAGCGTAAATATGGAGATCTTATATAATGCAATTGATGCTATCTGAGGGGATTGCTAAGTGTTTGGTGGTGCTTTTCAGCTCACATGCTGTCGAGCTTTGCTTATCGCAGAGGATGCGGCACAGATCAGCCTGCTGCTTTTTCTCCATCCCTTCCAAATTTTCCTTAATTGACACTCACATTCCTGCCTGTTTAGCCCAGGCCCAAATGTTCTCTCCTTTTTGTTTTATGTCTGCCTCTTAATCACATTGCTGAAAGCACATAAAGAGGGGAGAGACAATTGACTGTTTACTCTTCCTGTTCAGTTGGTTTCCTGATTATGCACAAGTGACTGTGGAGGAAAGAGTCATTACTGACGAAACTCACAGGATAAAGAGCCCTTTGTGGAAAGCTTGTTTTACCTGATTTATACCTTGCTCTTTTGCCTTTTATCTTGGTGATCTAAAGATTTTCTCAAAGAAAGAAATGTGCAGACCTTAAACCCTTTACAATAGTAATCAATAAAACATTAATGCATAAGGGTTACCTGTACTTGGATATAATTCTAATTATCAAAGAAACACAATGAAAATTCATTGTTGTTATTGGCTAATCCACAAGCAGCTTTCATTATGAATACCAATTAATAAAAAATATGAGTGGTGAAGGTTCTTCCACTGTCAGGGAGAGATAAGAAAATGACCTCTAACAAAGCCCCACATTGGACCTGCACCAGAAAAGAAATGTTGTTCTGCATCATGTTGGCCTGGGGGCAAACATTTAAAAAACACGGAATATGAACAACAACGTGAAACAAAAACAGATATCTGAACAGTTTCAGTTGAACATAGCATTGACAGAGCAAGTCTATATATGTATATGTAACAACATGTGAAATGGTTATGAAAGGTAATCATGTAAAGGTTATTTATTCATTTACATGCAGTATTGAAAAACAGGGCTTCTGTATCATGTACAGTATTGGAATATACTTAAGAACATATACACTTTTGAAGCCTCCCCTATTACAGTTTTCAATAAATGTAACCAAAATTTGTGACAACCTTAGAAATTCAATGGTTTTATCTTTTTTTTCTTCATTTTTTTTTTTACAACAATCAGTCCAAAGATAAGTTTGTCTGCATGAAACTGTGTTATCTTTTTTTCAATAAAAAAAACAGACAAACCTCCATGCTTCCTCAGGGACAGCATGTACCAGGCTCGATGACAGTTTCTGTCATCACACAGTCTGGTTGGTGTCACTTGTTCTGCTCTGGGTTTTTGGAATTGAGAACCCAATTATCAGAAGACTCCCCCACAATCTACAGGTCTGAAGAAATTAACAATACACAATATTACAGTTGATGAATAAAACCAAAGACAAAATGCAACATTTCCATGAAGGGAAATGTATTTCTTTAATTTCCTTGGAGGGAATCATCACATTCCCTTCATTTTTTTGAGCAAATTTCCTTTGTTGAGCTCTTTGTCAATTTGGAAGTTAAACTTTTTACTCAAGTGGATATAATTTGTTTTGAAACCTAACATTTCTTCCAACTCCCTTCTGCCCCAAATCCTTGGTTCTATGACTCCTCAGAGAAAAGTCAAACACATCCTATGTCTAACTAACATTCATGCCTTGGCGTCCCCTCACATCTCAGCCCTGGACCCGTGCTCCGCCTACATCAGTCTGAATGAGCCCTGGAGGAACACTGACTTCCATGTCAACCAGTCCTCCGGCGTGCCCCGCTGCGACAGCCACGTGGCTGGAGAATGGTACCGCTTCACCGGCATGGCAGGGGACGCCATGCCCACATTCTGCATCCCTGAGAACCTGTGTGGCACGCACGCCCCCGTATGGCTCAACGGCAGCCACCCCCGGCTCCACCAGGGCGTCGTTACCCTGCCCGTCTGTGCCAGCTTCAACAACAACTGCTGCCACTGGAACGCCACTGCGGAGGTCAAGGCCTGTCCGGGCGGCTACTTTGTTTACCGCCTGCCCAGACCCTCGGTCTGCTTCCACGTCTACTGCGGCCGTGAGTGATCCTGTCTGAATACGTTTTTAGAGAATCGACATTTTTCACAAAGAGTTTTGATTTTCGTTTTTGTGTGTGCGTTAATTCCACAGATTTCTATGATATTTGCGATGAGGCTGATTGCAGAGGTCCCAGATGCCCAGAGTCGGACTGTAGCTGTGCACCAGGCAGCGTCCTGGGACCAGACGGACAGACGTGCCTGGGTGAGACTGACAGGGTTGGAGGCAGAGGGGCAACAGAAGGGTTGTTGAAGAGGCAAAGATCAAAATGAAATACAGAGTGCATGGAATTTTTTAAAAGAATAACAACTACATATACAAAAAGGCCCATTTTGCAAGAGCTGTTTTCAGCCATTGCTCTAGCAAGAGTCAATTGGTTCCATATCAGATATTCTTTGAGCCCTCACGTTATTATGTAATTTGTACACAGATTTTTAAACATATCTTTTAAAATGAAATCCCATCTTACTGCATCATTTCACAAGGCTATTTACTAAATGCATCAGGCTTGTTTAGATTTTGTAGTACAGTTTTCAATGCATATGCAGGAATTTCTTATTGAGGTTGTGAGTACCTAAATGCATTTAAAAAGACAAATTACTGGGACGAAATGTAATACTTGAAATCACACTGTATGAATAAGGTGGAAGTCTCTTAAAACATTGACATCAGCAGGTGTAATGTCATGTGTGTGTATGTGTGAAGTATTAATATCTAATGATTGATGACAGTGATGGGATTTAATGTGCCTTTCTCTGCTCTTCTACATCCAATTTTTCACCCACTTTTACTCCTCTCCCCATGCTTCATAATTTCTTAACCAGCAATCTCCATATAATCTTCATTTTATTGTCCTCCAGAGTCTTTTATTCTCCTCCCAGATAAACAAAATGAATTACTTGGAGGTGACAAACTCCACCCATATGGCATTAAAACAGGAAATGTCTGATGATAATATCGTAAAATATGTGTTTTCTATCTTGCGTCCAGATATAAATGAGTGTGACAATGGCAACGGTGGCTGTGCAGAGCTGTGCGTGAACACCAAAGGCTCCAGGCGCTGTGAGTGTGGACGGGGAAGAGTACTGGATGAGGATGGACACAACTGCAGAGGTGTGAGGCAAACCATTTGTTTCTGTACAGAGATAACAAAAGCAGGGACCCACAGAACGCGTTTGTTCTGAATAATGGGCACATTCAATGCTTCATGCAGAGATTGCAGGTTGTCACGCCAACAATGGAGGCTGCAGCCATGGCTGCTCCCTGCTGCCGGACTCCTATCACTGCCACTGTCCCAGAGGGTTGGAGCTCGGAGAGGACAAGCGAACATGCCGGGGTGTGTGTGTGTTTGTCTTACAAATATCCCCAAGGTTCAGTGTTTCAGACCGTAATCAAATTCATCAGGTCTTCCAAGGATCTTTGAATTAAGATGTAAGAAGTGTGGCTTAGTTGGAGTTGTTTCCATTAGAGAGACTCTTCTCTCATAGCTTAAGTTTGCAAAGTTGCATCTTAAGAAACTCTAACACTCCTAGAACAATGTGCTTTGTACCAAAGTGCAAAGATATGACATGATGCTCAGACATGAGGCTCCAATGTTTAAAGCCCTAAGAATGGAGGTTATTTTTTAAAATCGGGCAGTGGAGTGTTCATACAACATTTCAATGTGTTTTTATCTATTTTCAGTGTAACTGGCTGGTGCAAGATTTCTTTTTTTGAAAGAGCAGTCCAACGAATTGAGATTACGATTTTTCAGAATATATTTTTTTATTAGTAATCTTACTGATCAGGTGGTGACATTTAAGCTGCGTTAAGTTGTTTTCATCACTTCTCTCCTCATCCTGTCCCTGCAGTGCCAGTCCAGTGTGATTCCAGCTCTATAACTGTATCAGTTCCTAAAGACCTTGTGGCAGGACTGGAGCTCTTTCTATCCAACTCTTCTTGTCGGGGTATTTCCAACGGCACACACATCAACCTCAGCTTCAGCCTCAAGACGTGCGGAACAGTGGTGGAGGTCGGCTTTTTGGGGGGGGGGGGACGTGCTTTTCTCCACTGAAAGTGTGCACTGATAAGAATAACAGAGAAAATGAACATTTGCTTTCAGGTGACAAGTGAGAAGATTGTGGGGACCAACCTGGTGACAGGTCTGCCCAGGAGCAGCTCAGGCAGCAGCCCGGATCTGATAGTCCGGACCAGCAAGTTACTGCTCCCAGTCACCTGTGAGTTCCCCCGGGAGTACTATGTGTCAGACGGGTACCAGGCAAGCCTGCGCAGCTCAGCCCTGGAGCTGGAGAGCCACAGTGAAGGAACCTTCCAGTTCAACCTGGAGCTTTTCAAGAATGCTGAGTTCTCAGAGCCCTACCGCACTCCGCCCCAGCTGCGGCTGCACGACTCCCTGTTCTTTGGGGTGGAGCCAAAGGAAAGAGTTGAAGGCCTCTCCACCCTGATACAGTGCTGCTTTGCAACACCGGGGCCAAAAGCTGACCAGGCCCTCAAGTATTACCTCATCAAAGATGGGTGAATAATCTTTGTTATTTTCTCTCATCACTATCAAACTTGGTGTAAATACACACAACAAGAGAGCTTAGAAAAAGAGAATCTGGATAAAAGGAGCAATTCTTCATTAGCCAAAGATGTAATAAATAAACTGCTGTTAACTGGATTTGCAGGTTTAAGGTTAGTCTTTCCAGGCGGGATGATTTACAACACAGAACGTGGTGTTTTTAGAAAAACATATACAAGTAGGATATAACCCAGTGTGGCTTACAGTATCACAAAAGCACCCATCTGTTTTACCTCTTTAGCTTCATGCTTGAAAGTTTTATGACAGGAAATAATCAGTATTTCAGAAACATGGCAAATGAAAAATATGGCGGGCATTGAATTTAGATGAATCTGAGAAGCGTGGATGCTTTCCATGAAAACATTTAAATTGTTTCTAGCACACTGTCTTATCAATTATGAAACATGAATTGATGTATTATTTTGTGCTTTCTCAGTAACATCGAAGTTTGCAACTTTAGGGCCTCTCACTGTGCTGAATTGGCTTGTTAGAGATGTATTGCTGTGTTCAAATGTCATGCACTGCTTTTTTCTTTTTGACCTCCTGTGCAGATGCATCTCTGATGAGACAGTGACAGAATACTCAGCAAAGGACCAGCTCTCCAAGCGCTACCAGGTCCCTGTCTTCAAGTTCCTCGGCAAGGACAATCAAGTGAGTAGAAGAAGCATGCTGGTAACCACCTGCTGATTATGGGTTAATGCAGTGAGGACGGGCTGGAAACAGCATCCATTATAATGTGATGACGTTTTATTCTTTCCTAAAATCTCAAAACAAGCTTGTATCTCCTGTGCTTGCAGCAAGTGTTCCTCCACTGCCAGGTGCTGGTGTGCGGGACAGGCGACACCCGCTGTGCCCAGCGCTGCCAGCGGCGTGCCAGACGGGGGATTCAGACTGGTCAATCTCAGGATCAACACCTGCTGAGCTCAGGCCCCATTTATATGCTGCCCTAAGCATCATGCTAACAAAAAAAAAACACAGAAAAAGCTTCCCAGCTATGCATGCTGGGACAAGAAAAACTGCACTTACAGATGAGCTGACCAATTTGATTTATTTGGCATGTAAAACACCAAATAGACGTATATGCAAACAAGTCCATTGCACTGTCCCTTTAAAGTCCAACATACACGCACATGTAGAAGTAAAATATACCTTATTTTTCCTGTGTTTTCTGAGTACCTCTGTTACACATTGAGCTATGATGATCTAGCACATCTTAGTTTGTGTATCTTTGCCACACTGCCTCGCAGCACAGTTTACTGACATTAAGATGATTGACATTTCTATTAGAAACCATTTGGAGTGACCACAGTGCGTTTCTAACAACTATAGCATGGCGAATGTTTTTCTAGGTCACACATTGGGGCTTTTCGCAGGCTTAATTGCAGCTTGGAGACTTTCTGGATTTATAAAAATGGTTTATATTTCACACCATCACTGACTTGAAAAATTGAAGTGGAACATCCTTAGATGCATTCTAAGCCATTTGCTGAGTGTAATCGATGACTTGGGAGCATGCTGCACATTACAGTGTGGCAGGAAGGAGATATCAGTGAGCTGTGCCAGGAAATTATACACACGCTTCATCACTCTGACTATCAATCTAGAAGTAATCATGTCAGTTAAACTGCAATTAGTCATACATTTATTCATGAAAAGTAACAAATAACTGCTGAATGATTTAAATCAAACATGAACATAGCTGTAATGGGCTTTACATTTACGTGATATTAACTTTGTGTTTGCGCGTGGCAAATTTTTGGCATGCCAAAAGCATGCCATATGCACCTCAGTAATAATCTTGTGCTTATCTATGTAGAGGAAATTAGTTTAATTTCCATATCCTTTCCATTATCCTTTTGGGCACTTTGTTTGGAGTCATCAAGTCATTCATGGTAATGGAGTCATAGAGGCCTAATTTAGACCTAAAATGAGGAGTAAGGAGAGTTAAATATGCATGAGCAACTAATTATGATTCTGAAAGTCATATTTAGGCACCATATATCTATTAAAACTCCATGTGAATAAATCATGTTACAGTTCACTTGAATCCCCATTTATGTATTTTTAATTCCTGGTCTTGGGGTTTTGAGGGGGGCCTTTATGAGTTACCTGTTCTGTGACAAAAAAGCCTATAAAAGCTTAAAAGTAGATGTCCATAGTGCTGTGTGTCACAGTTCATCCTTGTCCTCTTCCTGGCAGACACACGCTGCCCTCTGGCTGTTCATGTAGGGCCTACAACCAAAAGTCCACACTGTGTTGTAGAGAGTGTCTGCCACTGATTCGCAGGCTGAGAAGGGGAGAAACACACATTCGTGTTTTAGTACCTCACAGGTCTGACACATGCTTCAGGTGGCAAACGGAAGAGGATTAGAAATGACTTCTCACCTTGTACCTTGGACACAAAGCCCAGGCTCTTCTTTAGGTCAGAGCAGATGCTGAGCAAGCATGAGCGAAACTTGGCGTCACAGTCATACTTATTCAAGCCACAAGTGTCGTAGCACGTATCAAGCTGGTTGCAGCACGTTGTCATGGCGGGGATTCCCATGTCAAGCTGCCAAAAGACAGAATGTTGCATCAGCACGATTTACTGACTCAGAAGTAAGGTTGCATCAGTGCTCACTACAAGCTGAAAAAGCACGGTACTGGGCTGTTGGTGCTATGAAGAGGCCACCTACAGCAGCATTCACCTGGAATCCAACCAGCGAAGAGCTGCAGCCGTTGGGCTCTGCTTGCTGGTAGCCTGGGCGAGGAAGTGGAAGTTCGCCTAGAAAGATAGGAAAAGTCTAGTCACTTTAGACAGACTTCAGTGATGTAATCACGTCCCTACAGCAAGAGTATGGTACAGTGTATCTCTATTGTCATGTGTGTTACTTCACAGATAAGATGTAACTTCTGTTTGAGAACATCTGTATTGATTATGTAACTGAAAGGACATCCACCTTCCAGACCGATAAGAAAAAATATTCTACTTTAATTCTGGGTTAAAAAAGTAATTGGCTGTCAATTTAGGCTAGAATACTTTATTGAAATGCAGAGTGCTGGTCAGACAAACAGAGGAATGTAGAGAAGTTGAACTGCTTAAATGATTTGAAACCATTCTGTGCACCTGATAGAGGTGTTTGGCTTCACAATTTTACCATTTGTGTTTATAATACCCTTTAGAACCCAATAAAATATTGTGAATTGATCAACCCCCCCACAAAAAACACAGAAAACATCTATATTAAAAGATTCATTCTTACCATATCTGCAGCGATACTGGCAAATGCCATTGCGTCCTCCAACAAGCTCGACCAGGGAGTCAAAGTACCCATGAACATTCTGAAAACTATTTCTAATTGAGTTGAAGCTCCAACTGTTTTCGTCTTCTTGTGCTTGAGGTTTGTTTTGGGACTTATTCGCCTGGGCTGGTCTGATGTCATTGGCCTCCTCCCCAGACGGAGGTCTCTGATTGACAGCTTCCTTAATAAGGCTTTCCGTGGCAGGTTTATCACTGTCATTTCCTGGCTCTCTGACTGTTGCACCATCAGCCTCCACTTCAGGTTGACTACCCCCCTGGTTATCCACGCCGAGTACTTTAGCCAACAGGTTGTCACCAAAAAAAGAGTTAGTGTCAGAGGAATCTCCTACATGGGCATCTGCAGCCGGGGTCGCCACGGCAGCAGCCTCCTCGTCCTCCTTGGTTTCCGTCTGGTACAAGCTTAAAGTGGCACACATGCCCAAGGACAAGCAGAGGAGGAGCACCGCCAAAATCCTAAACAACATGGTGATGAGCCGGCAGCGGTCCAAGCAAAGGTAGCACCCCACAAAGTGAAGTGTGGTGAACAGGGAGGGAAGAGCGTAGACAGTGAGGGGAAAACACACCGCTTGCTCCTAGTGCCTCGGTCAGCCACGGTGTAGACTTTGACCTCTGATTAGATTGGAGCAGACAACAAGGCACTCCATCCCACCGGGGTTAAAGTTCACACCATATCATGCCATTGATAAGCCTCTTTAATATTCTCATTCTCTATCATTGTTAAATATATCAAATGAGTGTTTCACCTCAGTTTTGTTCAGAGTTCTAATTGGGCTTTTATGACTTAAGTCTCATGGAAACTGAGCCTAAAGGAGAACCCTCTCCATATTTCCTTTTAAGGCTCCCACTGCACGTCCACCATGACCTTTCTCAAGACATCACAAACCTCAAACTATCTTTGCTACTTTTGATAAAGGTCACAAACTGACACCTCAGCACTGAATTAGAACAGACCCAAGCAAAACCCTTTTCTAAAGAAGGGGGGACTTAACAACATTAACATGTTAGGATCTGCATTTTTAAATAATAGAAGCTAAACAAGTTAACCACAATTCCAGAGGAAAGCCAGTAAATATTTCTCCAGTACTTCATATTTGTCCTATTTTGCACTTTTCTCACATATCTCTGCTGCCATCTGGTGTTTATAGAGCAATTTACTCCAAATTTGGTACTCTTTATTTAAAATATCCATTGTGTCCAAAAATATGCATTGTCTCCAGTTTATGCAGATTTCCATGCAGATTATATAAAAAATAATAGCACTAACAATATTGACTTTTCATTGTAAGAAATCCATTTTGCCACTAAGACTATATTAACTATTTATAATGTGGTATCTATGTAAGGTATAAATCGATAAAAAAGATGCATCTTTGATTTGACTGCAAATAGCATTATCCTGCACACGGAGAAACATCCAAGTGTTTATTTGGATTGTAGATGATGAAGCTGTTCACCCTCTGGTTGGAGATCACTGTATATTTCATCCCACAACATCCTGTAGCGTAACACAAAAGAGCACATGTAGATAAATAAGGGTCACCTATCAATTAAACACAAACACTGTATGTAACATACTACACACCGTCTTATAGCCTTGCTTGCTTTCTCTCTGTTTAGCAACATATTGATGTTCTTCTCCAAATCCTTAAAGGAGAACATCACATTAATGAAAGCATTTAAAACATAACAGGACATGCAATACATTAACTATGAAAAAAACAAACAAGAATATAGTAAACAGATAAAACTCCCATACTTTGCTAATGGTCCTTAGACGGTGATTTGAGGCTAACAGCTTAATCATCTCAGTCTGGAAACACATGAAAGCAAAACTAAGTCAAAGAGCCATGAAGTTGTGCTCTCCACAGCAAAAGAGCTGAGCAGCGCTCAAACTTTCTGGACCTTCAGATCTTTGAGGTGCCTTTCAGCAGCAGCTGTGGTGTCAGCAGCCGCCAGCTGTTCATGAATCTCAAACTCCAACTGCTGGATCTCCTTCCTCATGGTTAGTATCTGAAGCCTCCTGATTTGGACAATATCCGTGTGGCCGGTGACAGTTGCACTCTCCTGCAGCCCGGTCAGAGATGTATCTGCTCCAGCACACACAGCAGCTACAAGACAGGAATGAGGGCTCTGAATGATGGGTCAGGCTGCAGGCAGTGTGATGTACTTCCCCAACAACGCCTGGATGAGGTTCACTGATTATGAGCTATGAAAGTGTAATTCTGAGATTTACTCTTCTTGTCACTGTCCTCTGGGCCCCTTGTGGCTGAAATGTTCTGTAGCTCATCGTGGGCTCTAGAGTTACAAAGAACAAACAAACTTTAACCACTGAGAATGACCAACATAAACAGTCATTATATGATAAATGAATGTGGTACTGCTTTTTCTCCTCTGCAGCTTTTTGGGCTTCCTGCTGCAGGATGGAAACGTCCTTTTCAGCTTCATCTAGCTCTGTTTCCCTTACTTCTCCTGAATCTTCCACAGGGGCACGCAGCAACTGTTACACAACAATTAGGAAAATCAAGAAACATCCCACTAAAACGCAAATATTGTGTCACGTGTACTAAAGAGTCTTGAGGAAAAAAATCTTTGTCCTGTGACTCCTGCAGGCTTCCTTTTTGTGTTGAAACAGAGTGCACTGAAGCCAAAAATACAGGTACTCATTCCTCTTACAATAATTCTTTTTCCCCAATACACTCCGAACCCTAGCAGGCCGGAGTCATTTCTTACAGGAAATATTGAAAAGGAGCACATAAAGGAATGAAAGACAGTGTGTCTTATCCTTAAGCCTGTGACAGCCATAACCATAATGTTAATACATGACAAAGAAGTAGTAGATCTGTTTCTCAAAAACCCCAAATACAGGCTTTTATTCTCACTCAGATGGCACTGGTTTTGGTTTTGAAAGTACATGCTCTTGATAATCCACCACAGCAAACATGAAGCCTTTATGTTGGGATTACAGTTAATCACCTGACAAACAGAGAAGTGCACCAAAGCCAGGCTATTATACCAGAGGGTAAAATCCATGTTCCACTCCTTGTCATTAACAGTTACAAAATAAATAGATTATTCCTTTACCATGTTTTGTCGTGAGGATTGGGCATCCATCAAGTGGTTAACATATAAATCATAATCTCTCTGGAGGGAAAGAGAAATGTTTTTAATTTCACATTATGTATCACATTGATTGGGTCTTTTGATTAGAATCAAATGAAAACAATAAATATGACGGTTTAATCTATATGATTTCTTTTGATATTAATAGAAAAATATAACTTTCTCAAATTACTGTAATAATTCAGCAAATTAAAAGTCATAAGTGATATCAGCTGCATGATGTAACAGAAAACATCTCAATCTGCAACAAATGATCGTCATGTGCAAAATTCCCAAACTATAATGTAAAATAATAAAGATGTAATGCAGTTTAAAAACATGCATGAGTAATCCTGTCATGTGACTTAAAAGAAACTAGCATGACACGAAACACTCATGTGAACGAGCGGTGACAGATTGGCTGCCCTCTGAAGTTCTGCTCCCTGACGCACATCGACCAGGTTCCGGTGGTTGCTCTACTTGCGCTTTCTACACCAGGGACCCACTCTCTGTTGGCTCTAATACATCTGACAGCATATGCTAAAAATGTGCTAGTGGGTACAGAGGAAATGGAAAAACCTTGATTTCCCTCAGGATGCGTCCAAATACTGGCGAGCCTTCACATACATCATCAAAGACGTCACTGAACACCGCAAGGCGGTCTCTGCTGGGCCAGCCTTGTGCTGACAACTTCTTCAACTCCTGTGTAGAACAGGAACACACACACAGCACATGAGCAAGTCAGAATGGGTTTCAGAGCTTGTGCCTTTATTTTGTGGAAATAAAAAGTCGTTTGTAAAAGTTGTGGTCTGGGAAACTCCTCTCACCTCTTGTAATTTCTCCTGATGTGCTTCAGCAAAATTTACTCCAGCACAGATGTCCTGCTCTCCTGTGACCTGCCAGTCAAACCATGGTTTCATCTCCATCTGGCCTTCATTCTTCAGGTCCTCCCAGCTTGATGGAATCTCATCGTTCTTGTCCATATCAGGCAACGTGACAGATTCTTTCAGAGAAGAGGCTTTCGGCTGTTCTGACATAGAGTCTGAAGAACAGCCTGTCTTAGTCAGCTTTGTCTCTTCTCTGCCTGCATTGGAGGAACAATATGTGGCCTTGTCCTGTCTCGATTTCAAGAGCCTAGAATCCACCAAAGGAGTGCCAGGAGTGTCCTCAGATGGAAACTCCCTTGTGTCTTTCTTCTTTACACTGGCCAGAATCTCTGCATGCGTCTTTTTGAGTGCCACTAAGTCCAGAGTTTCTCCTTGACTGAGAGGTGTTCTCCAGAAAAACTGCTTTGTCTGTTTGGGAGGCTGATTCTGGTTTAGGCTGCGAGGCCCGAGATGGCCTGAGGAATAGGTCAGTATATCGGCCTTCTGAGCTGCTTCAGCGGCCAGCAGCAGGCTGTTGATGTCGCTGGTGCATCTCTGCTGCTTCTTTTTGCTGTAGCTGGACATGGCTTAGAGGGAAAGATTGTAAAAAGTTGATATGAAGACACAGAACCAATCCTTTCTATCAAATTCCCTTAACAGTTTCCTATGTGACAAAAATATAACTTTATTACTTTCTATAACACTCATGAAAGCTTATTACTTCAAATAAATCAAACAAACAAACAAAAACGCAGAGCAATTTCAATGTCTTCTTAGCACGTTTTCTAATAAAAAAAAAACAGTAAATAAATAAGAAAATAAATAATTGGAAGTCAACAAAGACATCACAAAAACACATAACAAGTAGAATCTCAGACTTTTGCTACGTACCCCAAACAACAGCTGTGGTTTAGTTGTGTGTTTTTTTATCCCCCAAAGCAGACGGTCACATTTAAAAAGCTAAACTATTTCTACTTAAATAAATAGCCAACGAGCGAGTGACATTAGCCTCACCTGCGAACAAACCACTTCCAAAAGAATCACGACCAGCACCGGACTTCCGTCCCGGCCTCGGCTGTGCGTGCTGCTCCTCGTCTCCAAGGAGACAGAGGCGCTCGATCCTTGCGTTGCATTTAGGGTCTCGGTGATAATCGTACCCGTGAGCTTTCAGTGAGTGAAGTGAAAAACAGCTTTACCCCAGGAACACTTTTACATCTGACTGAAGTTTATCTTTATAGGTAACGAAGCGTGAAGCACATTC
The DNA here is from genome assembly GCA_907169785.1 of Menidia menidia. Classification (NCBI taxonomy): domain Eukaryota; kingdom Metazoa; phylum Chordata; class Actinopteri; order Atheriniformes; family Atherinopsidae; genus Menidia; species Menidia menidia. The sequence goes on along the minus strand of CAJRST010039999.1, from coordinate 13,114,968 downwards.
TTAAAGTTGAGTTCGAGTTTAAGATAAATTATGTTCTAGTAAATCCACATCTGTCAGTGTAGGCTATATTTATGCCCTTTGAGTTTTCTTTTCTTTTTTTTTTACAGTAACAGGGGAAAAAAAATCCCATCAGTAAACAGTCTTAACTGAATAGAATTTTTTTTTTTTAACAAAACTACCTTCTGGCAGTCTAAATCCTACTTGTAACTCATTTATGTCTGGTAGCCATGAGTGTTTTGGATGTCAAGAGCCACAAGCAACACGAGTTACCTGTTAACACTGCAAATAACTAATGTGTGCTCTGTAATCTCTTAAACATGGAGGTGCAATCGCTCTAAAATCCCCCACAATTTCCCCCATGTTTTCTTATTCAGTGATTCCCATGTGTTTCCTGCAGACTGTCTCAAATCAGTAATTACCAGACAAATTGTGTAAACTTTGGTTACTGGCAAAATCTGATTACCACAAAGCTCTTGCAAATGCTTAATTCAAACTGTCATCTTAATTTGGTTATTTGCAACACATCTTTTTTTTTTTTGTTTAAATAAGACATGCAGGCTGGACAGTAGCCTCAAGTGGAATCGAGAGGGGGGGGCGCAGAAAGAGAATGCAATGGCCTCAGGGCTCCAATGACCGGAATAGGAAAGCACACAGACCACGGAGCTGAGCAAGAAGAGACAGAATAACATGTCACGCTCCACTAACACACATGCTGCCATTAACCAGTTTATGTGAATCTCCATTGTTCTATCTAAAAAGAAACAATCTAGTAATGTTACATTTGAAGTGATATTTATTTTCAAAATGTATTTATCAGAAAATAATAAAAATAACAGCAGTGAGGAATACACAAAAACTCATAGTTTACTTTCCAAATTGGGATATTTAATCGTTGACAAAAACTACGAAATGCTACTTTTATTTGAAAATGCATTCTATTAAAGATTAAATCCTACTGAAATATGAAGTTTACTCATGATTTCGTACTTTTCATTCCATTTGGAGTAGTTTAAATTTGCCCTCCGACTTCAGTGTTGGAGCTGGTAGATTACTCTAGGTGCGGTCAGCCATTTTACGAAATTGTACATTTGATTGTTAAATTGTGCAATATTATCTGTAGAAAGTGTAGCTATCATGGGATGGTTTATCTTTTTATTTTTGTAGATTTGAAAATATGAGAATAATAATATATCATACAAATAACCATAGGAAGTAAACCAAGAGCGGTGGCATAGGCATACCTTCCAGGATCATAGAAGCTACTAAAATGAAAATATTAAGGTCAGAATACCTTAGTATTTGTGGCCATCTTATTTTTCTGTAACTGTAAACATTTGTTTGGTATTTTCATAGAATTCAGATGACTACTTCTGCCATGTATAAATGGTTCATTATATTCCAGAAGGATTAAAACTGTCAGAATATTGTTGACATCTACAGTGTTTGGAGCAAATGCAGCAAACTGTATCGTCCCTAAATTTTCCACAAAAGAAAGAAAGGATTTGTTTCCAATTGGGGCAAATTATCTCTTAAAGTTCTATCACAAACTCATTGAACAAAAGGAAGAAAGGAACATCTGAGGCAATTTATGCCAACCAACACCGAATGTGTTTATGCAGCTCGGTCATAACAACAGTTTGCACAGTAGCACAAAAACACATGACATGAAGAATGATCTGGAACAACAAAATATTTTTAGAGTTATATTTAATAAAATTCATTTGGGCTACGGCTCTTACATTTACAGTTGAGACATTCCTCAGTTATTCTGGGTAACAGTAACATGTCTAGACTGTTTAATTTATTTTAAAGTTTACTTTGTACAAAACAAAAAAGGCCAACATTATTTTTCTTTGTATAAAAAATATAAGTTAATTTAAATTCAACTCTAATTAAGAAAATAACAATAGTACTAATAGCAATAACAATAATAATAATAATAATAATAATGATAAAGATCAAAAGCTAAACATAGTGCAGACAATGGGATATAACTGGTGCTGAAAAGTAGAAGGGACAGTGCAGTGACTTTACCATGTTGTCAGGCAGGAGTAAGTAAAGGTGAAAAAGCTTTCTTCCTCTGTCACACACAAACACACACACACCCACACACACGGACAGAGCATACACTCATTCAGAAAGCTCACGACTGCCATTCTGTTTAGCACCATCAGAGCATACGTCTCAGTCTGTACAGACTAATTCCTAGAGTGTACACACACTACACACCTGTTACCATACATGTCAAGTTAGATTGAAACTTCAGGTAAGGTGCATGCTAATTGTTGCTCTTTGTTGAAGCTTACTGGAAGCAATTCTGAAAGGTAAGACAGAGCACATGGAGGAAACTGATGGCGCACTACCGCATACCACTGCAGAAAATCTGCACTCAACAAAACATTCATCAAAATGTACATTCAAAACACAAGAGGGCCACAGTACCAGCCGTACAACAAAACAAAACAAACAAACCTAAAAAAAACAACCAAAAAACAGACTGGGTGGTAATGTCAGTCTTGGAGGGATGCTGTCCATTGGAATGACAGATTTAGACAAAATAGTTTGTCTTTTGGAAGATCCTTGAAACTCATTTGAAAGAATCCAAATGTATCCCCCCCTAGTGTGTTTAAAAATAAGTGTATAAAGGAGGCTGATTTATTTATTTTGACAAATCCTGGATATGAGAGAAATTTCAGTCACACACCGGCAAAAAGTCAGACAACAAGTTGCAATCCCAGAGATGGACATGTTACACTTTAGCTTAACAGGTTTGAGAATATGGAAAAACGAAAACCTAAGTGATTGTTGGTGAAGTCAGTGTCTTTAAACCTGCCTTATTATTCAAAAGGCTGCTTCTTTCTCCTACTTTTACATTTTAAGCTATGTCAAATAATGTGACAGTGGTATAAAAAGATGAGAGGAGAACTTAAGTAGTATGCAGTCTTGGCTAAAGATAAAGGATTTGGGTTTGGATCCTGCTGATCAGAAGGATGTTGCTGCAGCAGACTCTTAAATGCTTGGGGGTCAAGGTTTGCAGGGTCCACCTCAGACTTCAAACATTGTGATTCTCTTGTGACTATTCACAAGAGCTAATATTATCTAACTCCGCTCATCACAGTTCGTCCACGTTTCTTGGGGATTTCTGCAATCTCCACATAGAATAGGCTGTATGGATTTATTCAAGTACTGCAAAGGATTTTTGCTCAAAAAGTAATTAAAAATGAAACATTCTAAAGTTCACCTCATTAATTAGGTGTCATTACACCATAAGTCTGCTCTACACATTCCTTCTGTCTCTGGAAATACCTTGCTGACGTAGTGCTCGTACGAAAAATTTACCACAGAAGGCAAACAGTACCATTCAAAAGAGCCTGAACTGTCAAGATTTCACATATCCTACCCTTTGAAAGGTCCAGAGTAAGGCCTCTGCAAATAAAAGACCACAATGAAATCAGCTCAAATAAAGAAAAAAACCATAAAATTACATAAAACAGCCAAAATAAAATAACTGAATCGACTCAAGTCCGTCCTACCAAATGGATTCCCAGCCTGAAAGCACGCAGGGTGATGGGCTAAAGTCCCTCCCCAGCGAATATCTGTCAGTCTCTGGGATCGGTGAAACCGTCAGTGTTGACACCTCCGTCACCCAATGAGGTAACTGTGTGTTTTTCAAAGTCAAGTTGCTTTTAGCTAATCCAACTCCTGATGACACAGGATGTGGTCCCCTCCCCCCCCCACCCCACCCCAACCCCCCTTTCCCCCTCAAAGTTCCAGGTCCGTGGCAGGATTCAGGTTTTTATTCCTTTGGTGGGCCAGCAACCCCTTTGGTAGTCAATTATCAACCTTGACAGGAACTGAATCACAAGGCCGGCTGGGCACAATGTCCTCCACCTCTCCCCGGGCAATCTGCTCCCAATGGCCCAGGTTTTCCCTGTAAACAAAAGGCATCTGAATTCAGATTCAAACTCACGAAATATTATTCATTGTGGCAAAAACATGGGTTAGAAATCTGAACTACAAAACCATGTTGGCACAAATTAGAGACAAGTTCAGTAATGGAATGAAAGGCTGAATGTCAGCTTCTACTGTCATCATCCATAAATAATCACATTGGCTTTATTGTACTCTCAAGTTTTTTTAGTAACTTTATTGACATGGCTGTATTTACCACAGAGCATGAAACAAAACAAAACATGAATTAACCCATCAAAATAGATGCAAGATTATATTAAAATATTCATTGCATTATTCCACAAAAGAGAACCACAGTACAATCTTACAGTCTTAAAACACAATTAGATGAAAATATATTTATACTCATGTCTTGTTGTCATGTTTATCCTCTCCTTAATGGTGCTTTAATAAAGCCTGACACACAGACGCAGAAAGTGCTGCCACTCACTGCCATTTTTTTCAATTAACCAGCCTGATGCAGTTTACACATCTTTGGCAGATCCCACAACGAGCTGTGGGGCTCCACCGGGTCTAGGCCTGCTGCCCACCCAGAGCCCGGTGCTGACGTACAGCCGGGGCTTAAATATTACACTGTTCACTTTGTTTGCATTCCCCACAGATCCGGGACGCATTTTATGAAGCAGCAAAAGGGCGGGCAAATGTGCAATACGATCTTGTTTGAAAACCAACACTAACAACTATAAATAAATTCTTTGCATGTATCAAACGTGAAAGCGGAGATAAAACACACTGATGGACCATCTTTAGAGAAACAATTATCTGCAAGATCATTTAATTTGTTCACAGATATGGGATGTGTGTTGTTTTGTTAACTTATATTTTCCGTACCGTGGTTGGAATGCGTGCCTGTGCACACACTTCTTATCACCTGTAAGAAAAATCCCTGATCCCATCGGATGTAAAACAGTGATGAAAAGCATTCTTAAATGACTTACTTGCACGCTTTCAAAAGAGGACCGGACGGAGGGAAAAGCTCTGAGAGCGTCATGTAGCATGGAATTGCCACAGAGTTGTAGAATCCCACCTTCAGGAACAGAAGCAGAATTACGGGACATTAGATTTAGGCGTAGCCTTAACTAATGTGATAAGAATTCATTGAATCTGATGTATCAATTGAATTATTAGTAAGGGTTGTTTGCGTGTGTACTTTCAGCCCAAAATATCTGTCTGCTACATAAGCCAAAGCAACTAATTGCCCTAACTCAGTGTTAAAGTTACATTTTGCATGATCATTTTCTTAAAGTAATTATTGGTCATGATCACCCATGCAGGTGTTGCGAATGAGTTTTTATGATTGTGCCTCCAAAGCAAAGGTAACCACAGATCAAATGCAAAGAGCAGACGGGCGTCTGACTCTGTATGCTGTGTTTTATTGTAGATGACACCAACCATTCATACAGCAACAAACCCTACAAGAGGAACTATCTCATGTAAACAAAGGAGGTAGCGGCTCGCACTCTGTCACAAGCCAGCAGTCTCCAGTTTTTTTCCTGCCTACGCATCAACACTGCTGCGTTTCTGGATATCTTCATCGTGGAAGTTGCTTTCCAGCGTGTTCATTTTCAGTGACCTTTGACTGGATTTGGATGAAAAGCACAGGGCATATGCAAAGCTTTTTAAACGTAAAAAAATGATCGTACACAGGGATAGGGCTTTGGGACTGCCTGAGTCCATGTGGAAGTGTTTACATGTATCTGTCGTTAGGGCTTCTTCATTTAATTGAGCGGGAGTGTGTGCGGGAGCATCTGTAGATGAATAAATGTGCTACACTTACTTGGCCCTGTGGGACCTCATTTTTCTTGTCCCTGTCCATCATCGGGATTGGCTGAATCCCTATCTTTTTCATTTCATCTCCCTGTAAAGACATAAAAAATAACAGGACATCTTTTAATTTTGCTTACCGTGGAAAACATTCTGACCACCTGACTGCACTATTTCGGGCCATACAAATTGTAGGACATGCAAAGTTTGTGGAGTATTTAAAAGCGAGAATAGAGGCCTGACTGTTATCCCGGAGGCATGATCCTGACACTAAAACTGTTTAAGCTGGAACAGTATCCCACTGTACCTCGGCCCAGAACTCAGCATAGATGTCGTTGGCTGTGAGTCGTGTGATTTGCCACTGCTTGGTAACAGAACACAGGTCACATGCTGTCATCATCAGACCAATCACACGGTCCCTGGACGGAAGCAGAGCTTCGTTATGTCCACGCAGACAAACCAAAAGCGCTGTGTATGTGCTCAGGTCCCAAACCCATCCGCGTGCCAACAAAACCCCCGACCTGAGCACCAGTGGGAGTTGTGGTCTGACCTGTGCGAGTGGTTGTTCAAGTCCAGCGCACCCATGGTCAGGAGCTCTGTCAGCTGCTGGTGGTTGTTGAAGTACAGAGCAAGGTCAGTCGCGATGATGGCCTTTCGGATGATCTCCAGCACCTGCTCGTACTCGTTGGAATTCAGGTTGGAGAAAATATTGTGCCCTTCCAGCTATGAGAAACAAAGAGATCAATAAAAAGCAAAAGCTCCACTTATGAGGCGTTCAGCTCTGCTAGACTACGTCAGGTTGCAATCTCAGGTTCATCGCAGGCCTTCAGCCCCGACCAGCTGGTACTGCATTTAACTTCTGTGCTTGTATAGTCTAACCAAGCACAGAAGTCTTTTTGAAATGTGGATTTATTCCAAACTGGAGGCAATTATGACTAAGCAGTTTGGGGGAGCAACAAATACATTTTAAAATTTTATAGAGAACTGAAATATTTTTTTGGGGAATATGTTCTTCTAATTAAGATTTTTTTGGTAGCTTGTAAATTGTGTTCATGAAAAGATCTATTTTAGACATCATCCCACTGCTATAATTACATTTTTTTATCCATGATATTCTTCTGCTTTCTGCAAAATAATGTCTTCTCTAATACGAATGTTAAAGCCCGGTATGTTTATTCCTTTGTTTAGTAGTAAATTATTTGGGGTAAAAAAAGCTGGATTTTAGTATCTGGTAAACAGTATAGTGCAGCTCTACCTGCAGGATAGAGACGGTTTGGGAGAAGTGGTGCTGCTCCATGGTCGAGGTGGAGTACAGAGCAGCCAGCGGATGGTCGAATTTCTGCAGGTATGCGTTGCTGTAGCCCCGATGATCCAGGTCATGGCACAGGCAGGCTATCAACAAACCCTTCTTCTGTAAAACAGAGCGACTAAATTAAAGAAAACAATCTGTTTAAATCACATTAACCGCAGGTGTTTCTCATGTTTTCTTTTTTTTCCCCGGCAGACCGAACATTAAGCAAACCTCTAGCTCTGTGAAAATTCCAGAGGTCTTCTGTAGGATGGCGTACATACAGTGTGCCACCGTCACTGCGTGCTTCCAGTTGTGGTAGGGCACGCGGCGGTAGTTCTTCCGTACGGACATGGTGAACCTACACAGCTTCTCCAGCTCAAAGCTACATACAAAAAGATTGTAAAGAAAAGCACGAATAAGAGCCGCATCAGGAAAGAACTGACACTGATATCTTAACAGTCTTGTGATGTTACCTAGTCTTTCCACAGGAGTTATGAATCATGTAGACAAAGACAGCAGGCCAAATCTCCTCGAAGGGACTGATGTCAAAGTGGAACCTGGAGGGGGGAAAAGGAGGAAATAGGAAGAAAATCTACTGAGTTTACAAGCAAACGCAGAACAGATAAGCAAGTTGTCTTCACGCAGCAGAAAAAGAAACACTCACATTTCGATTTCCTTATAAATGGGTGCAGGGAGATTAAGCTGGGTAAGAGTCTTCCATTCCTCTGACGTGCAAATACTGTGATAAGACAGTTTTTCCATTGTCACTCTGTAAATGCATTCAGAGTGCCGGATCCTGTGGTACATCTGCAGAGATACAACAGGGAAATCACAGGTCAGGAATTAGTCTTTAAAATGTCAAGAGTGATGCTGAACACTCCAGTGCTGTAAATGCCACAGAGTGTAGTATACATGATATTGTTGTTAAATTACTTTGTGTTACTAGTGGATTTTCCAGAGGGGTCAGAAAAAGTTAACTTTTTCTCTTTGTGTCCACATCTGGTTTGTATCCCTGTCCCCGTCCCAGACAAACAGGAATGAGACAGCCAGGTACAGGCGCCAGGCCTCACACCTTCCATCATAAATCACTATGAATCAGGAGCTGGCCAAAGTCAGTTTCCTAGAGACGCGAGGCATGAATTGCAGCTAAACATAAATCCTGTCACTGGATGGATGCAGACAGCTTGTCTTAAAATATTAACATCCAGCATAAATTTTGAAACCAACTTTGTGACGTTGCTCCTGCGTACGTTTGTCGCACGAGCTGACGGTGAGTCAGGCCCCATAGTGAGGGGAGGTTTTGACAGACAGACCACACAATGTAAGCTTTTTGAGTTCGAATGATTCATGAAAGGTTTTAGTTCCACGAATAGGATAATATGGGGGGCTATGCGCACTGTAAATAAAAATGGCACTCTTTGGAGAAAAATGACATGGCTACAGCAGAAAAAGGGGAAACCTCATCCTGTTAACAGCTAAAACAAGGCTTCCAACCATGAGTGCGATGTTGGGTGATGATGAGCCCATTACATCAGAGTTTGACGGTCAGAAATAACTCAGTCAGAATTGACAACTTCTGGGGAAACAGTAGGCTGACAATGTGATCTTTACATTAGGTTTTTTTTCCTGTAGTAAAGAATCAGTTTGTGAAATACTTTCAGACGCATTCAGGGTACTCACATTTGCACAGTGTAAGGCCAGAGCACAAAAAACAGCAAACATCTTAAAGTTGTTCTCATCTGTTTTAGTGAAGGCACTTCCGCTTAACTTGTTGACCATCTGCACCACACCTATAACACTCCCCCTGCTCACAATAGGCATGCACAGGATGTTCCGTGTGGTGTAGCCAGTTTTCAGGTCAACCTCTCTGTCAAGAGGGAAAAACACACACATGAGGCATCAGTTTGACAGCCAACAACAGTAAGGTTAATCTGATGGCCACATGTGCAATAGCTATGCGAAGTCGGACTGGGAAAAAGCATGTTTACCGGTTGAACCGTGGGTCTGCATAGGCATCTGGGATATTTAAGACTTCCCCTGTCCGAGCCACTTGGCCAGCTATTCCTTTGTCTATAGAAAACCTGAAGGTAGGGAAACAGGAGAACAGAACAGTTATCCATCACTTCTACATCTTGTAATAGTGCATTTTTTGAATACTTTTTATAATGATCTCTGCAAACTTAAGATGAGATTTACAAACAAAATAAAATCAATCAATTGTACTCACCGAATCTCTTTGGTTTTCCTAAAGACAGGTTTGCCTTCTTTCTCCTCCCCTATGTCGAACAAGTCAGAGTACAGTTCTTTGTTGTTGTGATCCACCTGGAATAGTGCACATCTGTCTGCATTCACCAGGTTTTTTGCATATATCTGTAAGAACAAAACCAGGAACAGATCATTTAAGCAACACTAGGAGCTATATCAAACAAACAAAGCACCCTCAACTTTATTTGACTTAATTTGATAATTTTTCACTGCTCATTTATCTATTATTAGCTACAACAGTCAAAATAGGAGAATGATAAACACAAAATATAATTACAGGCCACCCCTGTACATTTTACTGTTGGAACAAGATGACTTGAGATGACACTACATTCACAAGGCAACCGATAACGTACAAACAGAGAGACAGGGGTTTAGTGAAAGAAACAGGAAAATCATGTTTTACACTCATGCAGAACACACCGGTTTTAGATGTGCAAAGTAGTGTGTAAAAAAAAAGCTTGTTTAGATAAAGCTAAATGTAAACATGTGTTCAGAACATCCATGAATCAAATATACTAGTAAGAAGTAACTTATTGATAGAAAGTTATCATTATGAGGAGCAATTTTTGTAATTATCGCAAAGTACTGTGTGAGCAGCCTTTACTAAAGCAGTGTTGCACCTCTTTTTAACACTCTCACAAGATCTGTAGCACTGAAAACAATGTGAATGAACACATAGTTGCAGGGATCACACTCACCATAATATGTTCAAGTAGAGAATCTATTGCCACAATGTTATCAAAGTATGTTCTGTGCGAAAAGAAGAAATGACGCATTGAGATGTTTGACAAATGGAAGCTCTGATGACGATCACATTCAAGACATGAAAGCTATGTTGCCTAAAATGTCATTACTGCTTCTCTGGTGTTTTATTCAATGTTCACCCTGTCATTACAAAACAAACAAGATAGTGCCTTTTTATAGCTTAGTTCCATAAGCTTGGCAGTTTAAAGCTGGCATAAATACACACTTTATAGACTTTTCACAGCATTTAAAGAAACATTTCTGAGAGCAGCTCTTACTTTGACACGTCTAGAAGGAAGTCATTGAGCTCAGTCTGTTTGGCAAGGCCTCTGCACACCTAGCAAAGAAAAAAAGTGGGTCATGATCAGACCCCCAAAACCGCCCCTTAATTCTCACGTAACACATTTAGCATTCGGCATCTACAAGCATGGCTGTGGGCTGTTTTCCACTGTTTTCTGTAACAACAGGGTATCTTAGCAGTGAGCAGCTAACCACTGTGCAGCAGTGCTGTACTGTTCACTGAGGCTCAGAGGTCCACTGTGGCCAGAGCAGCAGTGGGACACAGCTTCTCCCAGGTATTGTGCTATCTTTTTGTAATGCATAATGACGTCCCAGCGGGGCTGTTTGTTGAATCTACGGCTCAGTTGATTGGACTGGGCACTGTGACAACCCACCTGTACACTGTGGATTTCCCCAGTGCAGAACCAGAACAAACAAAGTCATCCACAAGCATAATAAGTGGGACTATTAGGGTACACATCTGTTAAGACCTGGCACGTTATGTTCAAATCAGACCTCTGCTGAAGTTTTCTCACCTGTACTTGATGAATGGCAACTGATGCCCATGCTAAATTAGCAGTTGCAACCTGGAAAAAAAAGAAACAGAGACTTAGATCCAATTGACCTACACAAGAAAAACACAATCGAGATATAATTGATGCGATCATCTGTTCAGCACCACAGGCAGCCACATAATAACAGAAGTTAGCCTACACAGTTGTTGCCACTATTGCATTTGAAAAGGTTAACCCGTTTTAGAGATGCAAAGAGTTTTGCAAAGTGCAATGCTGCGATATCTAACGTGAATGGGTCTTCTCACAGCAACCAACTCTCAAGTTTTAAAGTGTCATTTAACTCTCACTGGACCCCTTTTAAAAAGCAGAGCAGACCTGTAAAAGACCTGTCCAGCTTCCATGTTTCACTGCAGTTTTCTCTAAAAAATAATGCACAAATTACTTAAACTGCTGCACAGACTTGTTTTCAGAATATTCATTGGCAACAGCATTTGCTAAAATGAGAGTTTATGAGCTTATGAGTTTTGACTGAAATGACTGAAGTCATCTTTATTTTTTAAGCTCACTGTGCCCACATTTAAAATAATGTATTTTATTTGGTCCAAATAGAAAATCCTTGGAGACAAAAACACGCTGTTATCAAAAATCTTACAATAAACGGGTCCCTACGATGTAAATAAGGATCTTAATTAGGTCCAGATAAAGGATAACACTGGACGAGATGTCCTGTGCGCCATGCCCCAGCAGCTGAGTTTTCTTGTTTTGTCTAGGTCAAACTGACCTCCTGGTGGCTGAGGTTGAAGGGCTCCTTGCCCCAATGCCGATGCAACTCCAGGATGGCAATAAGGTCCCCGATGGCAGTGAGGATGGGGAGGCACAGGACAGAGTGAACATGGATCCCTGAGTCCTGCCCTGTGCCGTCGGGGAATCGCTCGTCCTGTCAAACAGAGGACGGAAGGTTTTTTTTTAAATATCTGAACTGCAAAAGGAGTTAAAAAAAAACAGTGTAACAATGTGAAATAGGTCATTACTTCTCAGAATATTATAAAAGCTATATGTTTCAACCTGTTTTGATAAAATCATGATGTATTTTGTTTCATGATTTACAATTTGCAACTTTTCTGTCTCTGTCCCCGTTTCTCCCATGAGTGAACACACAAATGCTTTTCAAACTCTAAATCAAATAAGAAGTATAGAAATAATTTCTGCAAGATTTTCTTTACTAAGAACTTGAAATAGATTGGCTTTGCGTGGAATGTACCTTCACACAAAAAATTCGGAATTCCACAAGCAACGTGGAAAACGTAATGTGTTGTTGTTGAAAGAAAACAGCCATACCCCCATAATGTCTTCTACCAGCAGTGTTTTGCGAGTCTTGGCAACATAAGCGGCTATGGTTGTTCCTAATGTGATAGGGCCAGAAGGGACAAGGCTTGGAGGGCCATCCTTGGCCGCCGTTGGAGTGAATAAACATAAACTCTGTTAGGAAGCACAAACAAAGACAGGTAAGGGATATAAAATGCCATGACATGCATTATAAAATGTATTGGTTACACCTGTACTCACATTGTTGCATTCTCCCAAGAAGTAAAGTGCAAAACCATCAGCTTTTGTTGCTGGCAAGAGAAAAAAAACACTGGAATTAGTTGTCAATATATAATAGATGTCAATAGATTTTAAACAAAAAAGAAGTTCATGACAGTAAGAGTCAGACATTTTACATGAAAAGTATAACATGGAGAGAGTAACAATCTATTAACAATGTCCTACATAACAACAAGGGTACTCTGACCGAGGCTTTGACTGCCTTCCAGTTCATCTCATTCCCAGTGCTCCTTTTCCCATTTCACACTCATATTTAGGCCATGTTATTACACAAAAAGACAACTTGTGTGTGTATATATATATATATATATATTTTTTTTTTCTTTTTCATTGGGAAGCATTGCCGTTTTTTATTTGGGAAGCACGTGGGTGGCGTTTAACACAGAAAATCCTACTCCTCCACTTACGTTGCTGCAGCGGTATTTAGAGCATTTGACCCCAAGCTCATTGCGAGATGTTTATCCAGGCATTTGTCACAAATAAGCAGGAATTTTTCACACAAAAAAGTCTTCCCTCTGAGTTATTTTTGGATGACCGAAATGGCATTATGTGAAGTAGAGTACAGAGGATCAATAGGTTGGTGCAGCTGACTCGTATTTTCACCTGCTTTGATGATGTTAGACAACTCGTAGAGCAGGAGTTTGTTGTCTCCTCCAGTGTCCAGGCGCTGCTCCATGTAGCTGTTAAGCTCGTACACCACACCCTGCATATTTGTGTCCTGGTACTGCTGGACACAAGACACAGAAATTGCAACTCCAGAATATCATTAACATTGGGACTTGAATTTGAATTAAATAGGAAGTACTATGACAAAAGGGCGAGGCAAACAGAGCCTTACTCAGAAAACGAGATTTGGGCTGTAAGGCAGGTAAAAGGGCATCTGGTGCTGCCTGTCAGACTAAAATTTCCCCTCACTGCTGAACTGTGGTTCAGGGATGCTCCCGCAGCCCAAGAAGGGGCCACCGCATCCACCCATCTGATTGGAAGCCAGACAATCTATGATGCCCGGCCCCTTCCGAAAAGCACGGTTATGTAAACGATAGACCTCCTGGCTTGTAAGAGGCCAGAATAATGTCTATTTCTGCGGCTGCAGAGAGTGTGAGGACAGGACAGCAGGGAGAGTGGTGCACTAGAAAGCATCCCCCATGGGATGTCTTCTGCCCTCCCACATCCTGTTTGCACAGACGTATGGATGACGCACTGAGGGGTTGAGGGGACCTCATTTATTTTCCTGTGTGTATGTGTGTGTAAATCCATTTTACTCTGTAAGGCGCTGCTGTGGGCACTGACACTCATTCTCCCCTGATGTGACTAACAAAGGTGTGAACATATGTGTGGCAAAGGGGGATGTACTTTTTCCAGTATCCGTCCAGCCAACTGGGTCTCACATTGGCCCTCAGCGATTCTGGACCCTTTTGATGCAGAGGGTAGACATAAGGATAAACTTCCATGCTTTAAAAATCTTTGACGTCAGTAGGATAAAGTCATATGAAGACAATGTCCCGAATACGGTCAGGACAAGGACAAACTGTTGTCAACACCAGGACATTTTATGCATTTACCAAAGGACAGTTTCAAGCTCTGACTATAGTACTGACTATAAATAAGATCAGGTATGGTGTCCATTCATGAGCAGGGACTAAATTTGGAGGGAAACTAATCCAGCATCGACTCTACCATGACATATAAGAATCATCAAGTTAGACTTTATATGTTGTGTAACATATGTCATTAAATGATTTGTTGTGTAACATAATTCATTGAATTAAGCACAGGCCTACCCTGCTGACTTCTTTAGCTGACGTGTCATCTGTAAAGAAAAGAGAGAAACCACAAAGTTAACAAGTTGAATCAAAGCAAGATTCTTTTGCACGATGAAGCTGTGTTCAGAATTTGTGCTGTACCACATCCTTCGAGCTCAGTCACCAGTTCTGCAGGAGACTCAAAGCAGGTTTTAAATTCATATTATGCAACCAATAAGATACTAAATAAAACATTTATCCTTTCAGCATAGATGCATCCCTGAAGAATTCACTTCACCCACTGGAACAAGCTGCCTAACAGAGTATTTTGCAGATTTTCAGACTCTTGTATACTCTTTTGGCACAAATTCTAACTTGTAGCAACAAATTGAGTTCTGAAGCAGTGAGGAGGACTTAATACCAGTTTTGTTTGTGTTAAATAGCTTGTGTGAAATTAGAGAGAGAAATTAATTTATTGTAATTAAAATGCCCAGTTAAATGGTAGATGTCACAAATATGAAAGCTGTCAGTGCAATTTGAATTAAGAAAAAGGAAATCTTGCAAGCTGAGCAAAACTGACATCTGTCCTGGCTGTTTGAACACTGGGCGGATACTTTGCAGTGGATTCGCGCATTGATGGATTACGAAGGGCCGACACCACAAGCTGCAAATAAGCAAAACCATATGTTGCCCTCATAACGGTAGTCATGAAGTAAGAAGTATCGAGCAAATGCGAGAGCCCACAGCTTTTAAAGCATGTTTGTACACTGAATAAATTATTGATAAATGTTTAGTTTGTCTAATACAAAGAGGCATTTTTTGTTGAATATTTTTATCTTTAAAAGTGAATGAAAAGAAACATTTGACTTGTCTTGAGCGCATATTCCCGCTTGAATTTCTGGTTGCTGTGTTTGGCATTAGATATTAAAGTATACCGTATAAATGAAAGCCTCAGCCACTCCTAACCGTTTCTGGGCTGAAGTTTGGGAGAGCTGCTTTGAGATGAAAATAGAACTATCACACGTGGGTCAACAGCACACGAGAACATTCGCTCCTCTAATCTCTTTTGATAATTTTTCATGTGATCAAACCATGCTTAAAGCTGGGCAGACTTTAGAAGCATCCACCAAAGTGCTGACTGGAGCTGGTGCTCCTTTGAAACAGACCTCTCTGAACATGTGAAGAAAGATATTACAGCCAGCTACATTGTTTGTTGTTTCAAACATTCCTCCAGTATGCTATGAGTTTCCCAACTTAGCCATGAGACCTATTTTAGAGTGAACCCCTGGCCGGCATGACGTCAAACAGAGGACAGAGAGCTGCACATGAAAAAGACTTCAAACATCTATGGGCAGAATGAAAAGAGCAACTTTTGTTTGATAGAACTTTTACTTGATGTAACCTCACAAGCCAAAACCACCCAATCCAGAGGAGACAAATGAGGGAAAATACATTATCATTGTGTAGGATTTTCCAAAAAGTAAAAAACAACCAATCTAATAACTTAAAGGCCTGAACTCTGTGGGAGACATGGTGGGTATGAAAAGACAAACATTTACAATTCAAAAGCTAATTCACTTTTGAGTGTGTCGGTTCAATTTGAGAAAAGAATTATGTTATGTGGTGTATTATGTGTACGTTGTCCAGTATGTGGGGGGCACACAATGTTAAATTTTATTTGAGCTCTATGAAAGAAGGCTGTGTAAATAAATCTAATTTGACCATAAAGATAAAAACTTTGCAAAAACATACCAGGTAATGCAATACGCACTGCTTATTTGGACTGCTACCTACTCCAGATTATTCCATTTAAAATAAATGTGCAGTGCCTCACTGTCTGTGGTGTTTGATAGCAAAAGCAACATGTGACGATGCCTGGTTAACCTCAAGCTATGAGCAGCACGTTTTTTCCTCCACTGAGACTCGAGCGCTACACTCTCAGGCCCCCATCAACTACTTAGCTGTTGCAGGAATAGGCAGCACCCTCTCGCCCTTCTCTCTTCATCCACAGGAGGAAGAGGGACTACTGGTGGGCGCTGGGGGATGGGACTGGGTCAGGACCGACTCTTTAAACCAATTGCCAACAGATAAAAGCATCAAGACTAGAAGAGACTGAATGCATCTAAAGAAAAGTAACAGTTTTATAACTGTAGTGCTATGCAACATTAATGACATGAAAACTTTGGTCTTGGGCCCTTTTGAACAACAGAGGTGCAGTCTATGTTGACTGCCAGTCTCAAACAGAGCAGCTTTTCACCGTTTTTGTTCTCAACAAGAAGTACTGTGTCAATGCCAAAGACTGCAACCATGCAGATGCATAAAAAGCTTGTACAATAAACCAAGTAAAAAACTATACATATAAGAATAAAAATGAAAATCTATATAAACCGCAAGAAATATAGACAATCATATCAAGATATAGCATAACAAAAAGGTTAGAAAGATCATTCAGCTGATAGAAATCTATTTATTCCTCACACTTTCTACCGATGTTGCTATAATATCATAATTATTTCGATATGATAATCATTCAGTGAAAATATTATGGCCATGTAATTCAATAGCAGGCTTTTAGGCTCTCCTAATAAGTGAGGTCCATCCCCAGGAGGAACACACCCGACTGTGCTTTTCTGTGCAACTATCTAATGCCACAAGAGTGAACATTTAACACTGTGTCTGCACACTGAATGATGTGTAAGGAGTAACAAAAAGAAGCTGCACTTTCACACAATACACCGAGACTTCCTGTACTTTGAAAGCGCACAGAGATACAATAGCAAATGCCCTTTATATTTGATCCATGGTAAAAACCAGGTGTCTGGTTGGACCAGTTCCAGTAGTTTCTGTAAAGTATGCAAGCAGAGTCATGCATGCTTTCAGCGAGTGCAGGTCCAGCAGGACTCTCATACCCACGTTTTTTCATAAAAACCAGAGAGTAGAGGGATTATTCTCTGCAAGAGGTTTTTTTTCCGGATGAAAAGTGAGCCAAAAAATGGAAATGACTTTTTGTATTTTTGACCACTACAAATTATAAGAAAAATATAAGAAAATATTGCTTGCAGCAACAATAACATCTCTGTTTCATCAGATATGTATCAGAGGATTAATCCCAGAGAGACAGTTATCTCCAGGGCTGAGAGAGAAGGCATGCTTCAGGTGCTTGTTGGATCTGTTGGTTTTATGCCTATTAGAAGTTCTCAGTCATCAGAACAAGAAGGGACACCAACTCTCTGTTAACACCATCCCATATTTTCTGAAACCTGCTGTGCTTTTAGTAAATACAGGAGGAGAGTGCTGACCTGTTCTTAGATGATATAACACAAGCTCCCTCACGTTGCAGAAAACAACAAATAAAACTGTCAAGTAACTCCTGAGCTCAACAGAGGCTTTCGAGTTTCTTCTAGAAGCTCGAAGACATCATTCAACCTTTCTGTTAAAAATACTTGCATTAATACTGTCTTCAGATCCATGGTTCTTTGATATGGTCTCTGGATTTGAGCATTGAGGCTCCTGTGGAGATTTATTTGTGTGCAAAATATTTGCTGCTGTTTTTCCTGATGGAACCTACTGCCCTTTATCTAGCTTTACATCTGTAGAAGTTCAAACAGACCAGCCTGGCATGCAGCTATGATATCAGGGAGCAGAAAACCCTCTTCAAAATCTTAAACATCTCAAAATGTATTCTCACTCCAGCATTGCATTTACCACAAAACTATCAAAGGCCTTGTCACCACATAAGAATTCACTGATAATGATAACAACTTCGAACTTTCCTCACCCACTGATAATTTTATAGGATTAGAATTAAGAGATCCACTTGTTACTGTTGCTTAAGACTGGTATTTGTTTACAGCATTTAATGTGTTGTGAAGTAACTTCCTGTCTTCTTCTGCTGCATCTAACTTGAGCTATTTTGAGTGTAAAATGATACCAGATGCCAGATCAAGAAGACTCCATTTTATGTTTGGGAAAGTCACGGAGAAGTGTAATCTCAACATTTCGGAGCCTCTGAAATGTGCGCAAAAAGTTGTGTTGCATAAGTGCGGTGTGAAATCCAACAGTTTAATAGCACTGACAAACACCCTTACCTTAATTTCACTCATTGTAGAGTAATTTAGGCATGAAATTCTGCTTAAAGTTAGGGAAAGGTAAACACAACCGGTACTGTATACACCTGAAGTATGAACATGTGATGAGATGGGAGGGAAATAGGGACTGATTTGTAGAGAAATCTAAAAAAGATGTGTAATTCTGTTGTTTAACCAAAATGTCCACAGTTTCTTATATTGACTGAATTGTACGAAAAACAAAAAACGCTGATTCTGAGCATGTAACATTAAGTGAAAATTGAAATTGCCATTGTCGGTCTGCATCAAACCATGCAAAGCGTGTTCGGCGGTATCAGGGATTAAAAACGTCCGATCACTGTCACAGGGCTCTAATCTGAGGAGTGCAAATCCTTCCCGTCACTTTACTACATCACTGTTGAATGCAGAATGACAAAAGCTAGTAAACCTAATCTGTGAAACAGTCGATCTCTGCTGTTATCCAGAAGATACTGTGTCATAAAGTCACCTACACTGACATTAGGACATTATGTGAATATTTTACAACATTTTCCTGAAACAAATCTACCTCAAATTACAGTTTCCAGGCAGTACTGAAAAGCACATCAGCAGGAAAAGACTACAGTTTACATTTAACAACAAAGGTCTCCTCTGGGCTGTTGGATGTGACGATAAATGATTTGAATAATTTGATCCAGAGGATACGAGCGCCCCTGAGCGGCCTTTTTTTTTCTTTCTCTCCATCAGCTGTCTAAAAAGCGTACAATACTTGATGGGTGCTTTATTGATCTGCCGCCACAGATACACAGTCTCCTACTGAGCGGTCAGCTTATAGTGACTCAGCGGTCAACATGTGTCGACCAAGTGGTCTTCCTGCATCGACCTGCTGCACACAGGATGTTCAGCTGCCAAAAGCAGTGGTCTCCTGTTGGTGGGACACGCCCCCTGCTTACCAAGTAGGCTGGTTCAGTCTTTTTCTTTCTTACTCACCTTACCCAGCTATATCAAACCTTTACTTTTTTGTAAAAGAACATAAAAGCCTGTGAGCTAGATAGTTTAAAGTTTAGCACTAAGTGATCGGTCTACGCCTCATTGTTGGTCTTTTTTCACTGTACTAAATTAAGAGAAAGAACTAATTAGTTCTGTCATATCTCGCTACATCTTTTGGTTTTGCATAAAAAAACTGAAAAAGATAAACAACATATAAAACTGACTGCCAGAAATATTAAAAATTATTTTGGACCCGAGACTTTCAGCAATACTGGACAAGAAAAATACATGAGTACTTGTACACAAAAAATATGTAGCTCAACATCATCTCAGTTGAAATGAATTTCTTAAGAACTGAGGTAGTGCCCACAGATCCTTGCATCAGAGGCCGCCTTCTCCTCCAGATGGAGAGCCCTGCAGGTGAGCCAGCTCTCTTATCACGGTTGAGGGATATGAGCTTCTGCTACACAAACAGAGCTTTGTCAGTTTGTGACCCGCCTCTAAACACAACTCAGAGACAGTGTCAGCTGCTGAACAGCTCGGCCCAGATCTTTCCCTCTGGTGATGGGGCAAGAAAGCCCAGTGACTCAGTTTCTTGCAGTTTCCATCTTTAATCATGCAGGCATACCAGCTTGTTGGGGTTACTTTACTTTGTTAAAGTGATAAGTTGATCATTTTTCTAAAAATGTTGATAAAAAATTTACGTTTTTCACAGTTAAAAGTATAAGAAATGACTTCAGAATATTTCTGTTAGCTGCCACACGACTATACAGCTGCACTTAAAAAACAAAAAGCCAAACATGTAGAAAAAGGACATTTTAGAAAATACAATTAGCCCTAGCAGACTGATGACTTTATAACTACTTGAATGAGTTTAAATTTCATAAAAAAAACTCTAAAGCAATGTGTAAAAAACAGACACACCCGTTTAATTTACAGTGTGTGTCTGTGTGTGTCTGATTTTTACTCTGCAGAGGCTGCACGAGTATCGAGGGGCCTCTGAGTGGGTGCGTCAGAGGGTTTTGGATTTATTAATTACTTTGTAACAGTGAGCAGTGTGAAGTAAACACTGCCAGAGGGAAACTTGTCAAGAAAGGTGTGATGGTCAAATGACATCAACAATTCTGGGAAATTGCATTAAGCCTGTTGTATGACTGCTCAGTCATGCTTTATTATGACATTTCAGAAATAATCTGAAGCTATACGGAAAAATAAACAAGATAAAAATACAGTCGAATAATTATGTAGTTATTATGACGAGCATATTTGTAAAATAAAAAAAGAAGGAACAGATTCAGCTGAATAAAAAGAGAAAATGTGACAGCTATAATGCAGTCTTTGCAGACACACGCTCTTATGTACGCGCGCAAACAAACTGATTTATGTAATCCAATGTTGTCCATCACATGATAAGTGAGAACAAGACTGGCTTGAGGGATTGCTTCCAGGAAGCAGTGGTTATCCTAGTGATGGTCACATGAAGACAGGTCTTGCAGCAATTGAATAAGGAAAAAAAAAAGGATCAATCCGATCTCTCAAAAGTGTGACTTAAATATTGGAGATAGATATCTGGGTCAGAGTACATTAATTCAAGTTTATCAGGAGTAGTAGAGACCCACCATGCAAATTTAGCATAAGAGGAGAAATATCTTCATTACAACTATGATACATCAGGCTGTGGTTCCAACTACACAACACAGCCAGCCTGCTTAAGGAACCAGAAATTACACAGTGCTTGTCATCTGAGTGGATACAGCCACTGAGAGGAAGCTACAGAGCGACTTTACGGTGGTGCCAAACTGTCTGCTCATCAGGGTGTAACAGAAGATGCGGACTGTGATATTAGTGATGATATGTAAAGATCATCCAGAGATGAACCTTTGGTATAAGAAAGGTTGATTTCTGAAGGTTTGACTCAGAGTGTGGTTGCTACTACCTCTGCTCATCATTGTGTGAGACCAAAACTCTGGATGAAAATAAAAAGGAAAAAATGAATATGTATTTTAATATAGTGGGAAAAAAAGTTGGAAAATGAATAAACCCCTTAATTTAGATAAATACATAAAAATGAAAAGAATACAAATCCAAGAAAATGGGGTTGTTTATTCCCTTATTTTCAATCGTACAAATGTAAATAAACATAAATAAATGAAAAATTAGAATGTTTTACTCCTAAAAATCTCTATGTTGTCGATTGTTACAATTAAGTCAAATATCAATCCTTCATATGTGTGTGCTGCGAGCCGTATGTACTCTAATCAAACTCAAAACAGTTGTTGTTGGGGACGTGAGGAAGTTCAGGGCTGCAGCTGAAATTCACTGGAAGTGTAATTTCAGTTTTTTTTACCCTAAGAGAATTGCTGCATTTATGCATCAACCTCCACAAGCAAATCCCCAATTTATGGGAAACACTGCAGTAAAATGAAGCAATAGTAACAAGAAAAACTATTGTGATGTTTATGTCTTAGTTCCTGATAAACGAATTTGACTGAATATATTTTCAAAGCTAACAAACTGTAAGAACAGAGCTTGGAATGATGTCACCTCAGGACAGAAAACCTTTCAACCTTGTTTCTGTACTAGCTGAGAAAAGCTAATGTTATAAGGCAGACATGCCAGTATGAATGCAAAGTGCTTCATTTTTCACATACAAAACCACAAAAATATGTCAACTGATAAAAGCTGGGCAGCACTGTGTATGTGACTGATTAAATACCACATGAACTGACAGAAATGATAATGAACAGCTTTCCACTGCTGCTATCGCCATCTTTTTAGGGCGTCACAGCGATGATTAATTTTGTAGTTGAGGGTGGTGCGAGGGTGAAACTGGACTTCCAGTCTCAAAGTAAATGCACCAAAACACAGGCTGAAATAGTTAGGACACATCCACATTTGTATGCACATATACTCATTTGAAAAAAATAACAGAAAGAGCAACAAAGCACATTTTTGCAAATAAGTTCTGATGGACTGAAGAGATTACTTACAAAGGCTCCCTTTTTGATAGCTAAAAGGGATTAGCTATACATATCCTTGAGCTATAATTTAGTGACATTTGTCACTAACTAATTTTAGAGACAAATGTACAAAATACTTAAAATTCCTTTCTTGAGTTTATTTAGCATGAGTAAACATACTTTAACTTTAATTGGACTTGATCTTCAACTCCACTACCTTAACTTTATTAAGTTATTTGTGAGTAATTTTAATTATTTAGGATTGGGCAGTTGGTTATAACCATAAATAGTTTATTTCATTGTTTTAACAAACCGTTGTTGTTAATCAATAGTTTAAATGAATTTAGAATTAGAATCCGGACGGGTGTGGCAAATGGATTAAAAATGAATAAAAACCCATCTTTAAAAAAGATCAATAGTATCATCATTCATAGATTCAGGAAAAAGCGCTAACTTTTTTTGCAACATTTGCTCCAAGACGAACTACATGAGAACTAATTCTAGCTTGGCGCCAGGAAGGATTGTTAACATAAAGGCCTCTATTTGATATCTGTCAAACTAAACACACTCACACATATTCACACGGCATACAGGAAATAGTCTGGAAACATTGTAAATTTGAGAAACAAACAGCAATGTTTAAACGCCTCGTGTAGAAAGCAGCTCCAAAATGTGACAAATCTATCTTCTGCCAGTTTCCTCCTTCAGCACACCCACACCCTGAGCCAGTGCAGCCCTCCACCACTACAACCACCAGCACCACCCCTCCCTTGGGCCCCCTTCAGCCGGCTGCATGTCTCTGGAGGTCGCCTCTGACGTCAGCAGCTCGACTGGGCAGAGTGCCAGCCCTGTGGGCCCTTGATGGATGTGGTCGGTCTGAGAAACAGTCTGCTGTGTGTGGAGCGCGCAGCACAAACTCATCCCGGCCCGCTAAAACACGTTTAATGAACCGTGAAGACCCAACAAGCTTGCGCCCTCTCACCGACTTCTGTCTATCACAGATTCTAACAATTAAAGGGAATCGTATGTGGAGATGTGACTTGTACTGCAAATGATCAGGATAATAAACAGAACCTGCAGAGCCACTCTCTGCTTCGGTTCTCTGATAGAATGAAAAAAAACAGCTTTTCATTTCAGACTCACAGGGCAGGCTCCACTTGTAGTGGACTAATGGGAAGCTCGTATGTGATTATGTGAGTTGAACAGTGCAAAATGTTAAATCGAAGCGAACTTTTAGAGAAATTACAAGCCTGGATCAGTGTAGCCCGCTGAAATCTGCTGATCCAATCATTATGACACAGTGATGTCGAGAGCTGCAGCAGTGTGTGTACATGTGGTTGCCCGCGTGTGTGCAGATGTGTGTGAGAGGTTTACCTGCAGGCCTGCTGCTGGTCTTCCTCTTTAGCCATCTGTCCAACGTCTCTGCACTCACACTCTCCAACACAAATTCGTCCAGCATCTGCGGGTGCAGCGAGAGGTAGGCCTTCACTTTCTCATCGGTCAAGTCTGCAGAGAGTGAGAAACAAAACAAGTGTTGGTTCTTGGATTGTGCCAATTTGTGCTGTTCTGACAAAGCAAAAAGTTGGAAGATGATGCACAAATCTCACAGAAAAAGCTGGAAGAGTAATAAGTATAGTACAAAAAAAGGGGTAAGAAGATGGAAATCATGTCTAACAGCGATCCAGAAGGGCGCCCATAGCTAGAAACAGCCATTTGTTTCTCTTTACCGAGAGGTGAGAGTGGCAGCAGCAGGCCCTAGGCTTTAGCTTGAGCTCTCAGCCAGCCGGGCTCGCTCACTTATGTTTACTGTAAAGCTGCATCTCTGGGGACAGGAGCCCCCAACAGAGGCAGGAGGATAAAGGAGGACTCGATTGTGCTTAATAGGCAATTAGGTTCTTGAGAGTTCGCTAAGTGCTGCTGTTTACTGTCTTTGTTGTCAGGGAAAAAAGCCATTTGCCAGAGCGTTGTTGAGGGAAAGTTGTTTTTATTATAGCTGCTGGCGTCTGAGAGACAGTTATGATGCACTTGGAAACCAACATGTTTGGGTCACTCATGCAGATAGGGCAACTGTCAGACAAAGACATGTATCTGTCTCGATCCAGCCACAAGTGGTCGCCTCATCATGTGTGAAGTCAATCCAAAGATTACATGGAAAAAAAAGAATTCCTGGTAAAGACAGACAAATACTGTGGTGGGGCTGAATCGACATTTTATGGTGAAGTACACAGTAATTAGAAGTGTTATCAAATAACAGAAAGAACGCGGTTGTGTTCCGACAGCCCTTATCGTGGGTATAACGTTTTCTCATGCAACGCCTGGTTATCAGCAGCGTCAGTGGACTCTCCTCAAACAGGACATGCAGCTGGAAGGCACATGTTTTGCCACCAGACACACACACCCACACACACACACAGTATATATAGCAAAGTCATGGATTAAAATCAGGATGGTGAATGGATACGGGCACTTGTGGGCAGCACAACCATGCATGAGTTTGGGAAAGACTGGACTGATGTGCCAGATGACCAAATAAAACAAGATGCAGGACATATAAAAGCATTATACCTATTATTTCGCTTGCAGGTAACCCGTTTTAAGACATTCAGCAAGGGGCAAAACTTTTTGGTTCAATTCCATTTCAGAGTCATAACATCCCTTACTCTGGAAAACACTCTAAGCACCAACAAGCAACCTTTGATCTATTCCCTCAGAACAAATCATTTGATCCTCCAATGATGGATCATCTGCTCTGAACGGTTATGTGTGTGTGTGTGTGCGTGTGTGTGTGTGCATAGGTTGGGTGGGCTTGTGGTTGCAGGCAAATAAGGCAAACAGAGGTGGGGGTAGATTAGGAGGCGGTGGAAGACGCTTCACTCTGACGCTGTCCAGACATGAGACACAGCTCTTCAACAGCGCAACGCCTCACGAGACTCCTGGCTGGCTCTGACGCACATCAGCAGAATACAGCTTAATAAATCAGAAAGAAGTTTAGGGGGAGAGGGGGTGGGGTGAAGGTAGCTGCAGGGAACAGAGAGACACACAGAGAGAAGAAAAAAGGGAGCCCTGCATAAGACCCTTACAACTTTGTCCTATTTGAAACACAAAGAGAGCTCTATGGTTAGAGACACTAAAGAAAAATGAAAAACAAGGACGCAGTGTAAATTTATGAATACGAGTTTTGTATCAAATGGCTCTGAAAATTATTATGTAGCAATCATATGTGTGCACTTTAACAAAAATAGGCAAATGTCGTATAGCCAAAGGCCAAAAACAAACACCAGTTATCAGAATTTTGCTTGCATGCATGAAGTGGTTGCCTTTTTGGACAAGTTTGTGTTAAAAAAAAAAAACATGTTCAAACAAGCAGAGACTGGTTAAAAAAAGAGGGGTTTTGTGCAGCCTTATTGGTAAAGAAAGATAGAAGCTCTTTTGACACAGAACTCAAAAGATGAACTTTCGAGAGCTAAGAATGAAGCCTCATAAAAGAAGAAAGACAGCATTATCTGTCATTTGAAAAGTATCAGGCCAACATTGGCTTAAAATACTATCAACAAATCAAATTAAAAATAAAACTACACTGTGTCTCTGTGCTTTTTCTACTTCCCGATGCTGTCTGTGGCTGACAAGGCCATTTGTTACTACCATAGGCATTAATCACAAACTACACATGTAACTCAATTTAATGAAGAGAAAATAAGAAGAAACACAGATTTGGGGTTTGTCATAATCTCCACCACTATTTACACACATTTTTGCACCAAATGAACATCGGACCTCATATATGTACACACCAACCAACAGGACTGCCTTTATTTAAATGAAAACCTGTACATAAACAATTTTAGATCTTTTATTTCCACATGGTCTGCAGGAAACAGAGATTTGTTGGGTCTAACACAAACTGTATTAGTTTGACTGCTGAGACCAGTGGCAGCATCCATGAGCTTGATGAGTGCTTTTTCTTCAATGATTTCATGGACTATTGTGATCAATCAAAGGCCCAGTCAAACTCAAACGTCTGTTTCAGACTTGGGGGATCAGAGTGGTTAGCCAAAAACACAGTCACTGCATTGGCAAACTTTTAGATTTTTTTTCTTTTAATTTTGTCAAAAAATCCACCCTCCCTTCCTTCTTCTCTGGTTAAGGCATATAGAGATTAAGAGAGACCAAATATAAAACTAAAAACATGTATCTCAAAACAATTTCTTATTTTTATAAGTTGTAAAGTTTGAAAAAGACAATTAGATAAGCATAACCTGACATGATTTTGGCCGCTGATAACAAGTCTGTTTGGCTATCTGAGCTGTCAATAAAACCCATGCCTGTCAAAAATATTTTAGAGGAAAAAGCTTAGTCTATTTTAATTTACAAAGCTAATTTCTTGCCTCAGATTTACTAGTTACTCAACATTCATACTCAACATTTCTACTTCCCACAGTACAGGCTTTTCCTTCTGAATCTATCTGGAGTCCCAAGAATAAGAGCTCAACCTCCTGTAACCGCAGTGACACTGCAGAGTGGAGACATATGCGTCAGCTCTCAGGGTCTGTGACTGTGGTGGCTAATCAAAGGTGCAGTCAGATCTGTCCCACATGCTGTGGACCAGAGTGGTTAACCCCACTGGGAACCACACAGGCTCACTCGATCGGAGGAGAGACTCCTGTGGTCAGATGTAACAGCTTGGTCACTGGTTCAACCAGGAATTTTGAAAAATTTTATTTTGCCAGACCTCAGTGATATTTTCCTTCCCTCTCTGGCAATCCCTGCTGAACGGAACAGCGTCAGTATGATTAACAGAAATGATTACCGATTTTAAACAGCGGTTTGAAAACAAACGTCAACACGTGGACAGAAACGGTTGAAAAGTCTAATCGAGTCTCCCTCATCTAAAACGATTCGAATTAGGTGTGGTTGCATTTTGAATTATACCAAATGTACAACAGGTCAACACACATTTTTGGCAGAGCTTTTAGATCTTCCACAGCTAAAGAAAAAATACATTGTCTCTATATTGCATTCCATCTAAAATGTTCAAAGTGAACTAATATTTTTCTTTAAAAATGTTCACGGTTTTCCTAAGCTCTGTCCTTAACAATTAATTAACTCCAAGAAACAATATAAGTTTTCATTCAAATCTTCCATGAAATAAAATCTGCTAAATCTTTTCAATAAATGAATTTCTTAAGGACAAACTCCCTCTCAATACATTGCACCAATTTAGAGTGTGAATTTGTGTATTTCTCTGCAAGGGCAGCCGTACATTTTCACAGCTTCTACCTATTTCTGCTGTGTTTAAGGGCTGCAGCCTTTGAGCAGAGGGTCAAAGCCAATGACCACATGGAGGTATAGAGGCAATATAAACGCAATATGAACGATTAGTTTCAATAGATTCCTCTTCCCTCTGCTCTGCTAGACAGACATTCAGACCGATTCAATAGAAAGAAGAAAAAACGAAAAATCAGGAAAGCAATAATACAAATAATAAAACAGTAAGTGCAGTTTTATTTATCAGATTTATTGCTCTGTACGTGAGCAATAAATGTGAACTCTGTAGTTGCTGATGATAGTGTCCCCTCCTTCAGCAGAGAACCAGCTGTGGCTATTATATGTTAATATGAGAAATGGTAATACTGGTAAACCTGAAGTCAAGAGAAAAGTAGGATTGACAAGCCGATGCTAATCACGTTGATGCACAATATGCTTTTTAAAATCTATTAAGTTGTAAGAAGTAAAAATGAGTTAATTATGTCTGAAATGTGGCAGGATAGCAGAATTGTGGACCATTGCATTTATGCTATGGATAATATTTTTTCACATAAAGATTTCATTCAATGTCAGACAAATGCAGTAGGGGTAAAACAGCATTTTTCTCTTCCATGTGGTCAACCAGAAACAAAAAAAGAACAAATTCGCACATATAGCCTGGAATTGGTTTGTTGTGTAGCATGCTTGTTACAGGCTAAAGCCCATTTGGCAGAGATTTTTGTGGCTGACTCAGACTTGGACTTCCTGTGTAAAGTCCTGAAATCGTGCAGTGAGGTATTGTTGCATAACACTTATCTTGACACCACACCCTGGGACTGGGAAGGGAGGGCAAAACCAGTAACAGTCAGTCTCTGCCTCTGCAGTCTCACATCTAAAGTATCACCATGAAACCGCCACTCGTTTGACTGAATATTAGTTTACAATAGGCCAAGACACTTTATATAGTGTCAGCACCAGTTTAAGTTATTAATGTGGAATTTCAGGCATCAACGCACCCTCAACATGGTTCAGAACCATAAATATTTTGTTTCAATTTAGGTTTATGAGTATTTTTATTAAGGAAATCAATTTGACATGCGCTGATTTTATATGGAAAAGTTAATGGTTTGTAGAGATGCTATAAACCTAAATTTACTCCATCTTACAATAAAATGTAATACCAGTATCTTTTTTGTATGGTGTGTTAGCATATCAACTTCAAAGTATGGATAAAAGCAACAGTGTCACAGAAATCTGACAGAATGAGATATCATAGATGAATCATAAATTGAATGAGACACTTTGCAGATCAGCAGTTACTAAAAGGCCCAGATCAGGGAGGGCCCAAGAGAATTTCTGATGATACATTTTAGATGAGGAAGGCCCTTTGTCAAATGGAGATATACATCAAAAGTCTTCCAAAGAAAAAGTCTGCATTTATTAGTACATTTATGGGTGTGAATTTCTTTGATTCAGTAAGAAATGTGCACATATACATAAATGTGCAAACACACAAATTCAAAACAGATTTAAATAGTTAAGTTTAACCGTTAAGTTTTACGTGGAAATGTAGAGGGGATGGTTACACTTAAGTCTTAAACTGGTAAATCGGTATAGGATAGCCTAAAGCAGTTTGGGTACAACAAGCATTGTACAACAGCTGTACAAGGTTTAACAAGCCTTCCAAACAAAGAAAAAGTCTGCTCTTTCTGAGGAAATTTTAGTACACTGCTCTCTATATTTGTCCAGAGATGATTTTGTGGCCATGTGTGTTTTATGCAAATCTATCCATCTATATTAATATGTAAATACATATTTCTATACACACAAACACATTTTATATGCACATGTTCTCCATATGAATGTGTAAATTCTCTGGCTTCTTCACACAGTCACACTTCACACACAAAATGATGCATGCCAGGTTCATTGAAAACTCTAAATCGCCCATAGGAGTGAATGTGAGTGCGTGTGATTGCTTGTTTCTGTGCGGCCCTGTCCTAGACTGCTGACCTGTCCAGACTGTACCCCACCTCTCTGCTGACATAGAGTTCAACTCCCCTGTGACCCTAGTAAAAATAATCAGAACAAAGAATGAATGGATGGATGTACTCTTTTTGCTTAAATACTTAAAAACGACCAAAAACATTTTCTGACAGCTTAAGGATGTTTTTTTCTTTTTGGTTCCGTCTTCCTATATACCACTGAACATTCCGGGATGGAGTACAAAAGTAAGACATTTTTTTATTTGTTTTAAAATGAAAAAACAACCTGAAATATGCAGATGAAGGATCATTCACCCTGCTGCTAAAGCCCCGACCCTCTGCAGAGCTCATGGCTGCTCCCCTGCTGAAGCGGTTAGCTTTGTGACAATCCCTAAGCAGAGATGAGCACAGCGTCTGCAGCATTCCTGTCAGACATTGTTGAGCAGCAGTGTTTACAGCAGAGGCCGACGCCGACAGTTTCGATGTTTAGCGAGCAAGATGTTCCTCCTCTGATTAAAAATGCACATGAGAGAAAAGGAAAAGACCACTTCTCTCGAAGCGCACTCCTTCTGGCAGAGAGTCAAGGGCAAGCTGCCATGGTACTACTTTTCACTTTCCTGACATGAGGCTGAGGCGGGAGAGGGGAGGGGCGGGGGGGCGGGGGGGGACTGCTGTTGGGTGCGTGCGTCAGCAGGTCCGTCTGGGACTCCCTTGCCAGAAGGTGGGAAGAGCATGTGGTTCTTATCTTATCTGTGGAAGGGCTGGAGCTCAGCGTCCAGCATGGAGTGAGCGTCAAAGGACGGACGTTAAAAATGAAAGCGCTTGGATTGCCGCTGCTCACCTCAGCCGCACGCTGAGGCGGTGCAGGTGAGGCCGGGTGTGGGAGGGCATGTATGCAGGTGAGCGAGCAAACATACACCCACCGCTCGCACATTCCAAAACAGCGGAGAGAGTTCGCCCGGGAAGTTGAAACAACACACCGGTATATATCGAAATCTGTCAAATTTAAAAACTGTTCCTCCACTACGGATGTTAGGTGCAATCCCATCGCCCTCAGGAACACACCCCCACATGGTAAACAAATTGTCCCGCACAAACATCCAAGTTCACACCTTACACAGGCAGATTTCCATGGAAATGTAATTTGCATTATTTCCACATGCACGCTCCAGGTCATAAGGCATGAAGGCTAGGGGCTATAAATGGCAGACTGAGATGTAGATAAGGCATGTCCCTTGATCCACAGCTTAATAGTGAGGTCACAGGCAAGCTCTCAAACTGCAGTTAGACACATGGCTGCTCACCTTTGTGTCAAACACGCCTTCTTCGGTGATTCCTTCCGCGGAGGGAAACCGAGCAACAGCTAAAGGTGGCTGACATTTTTGTAAAAATGTTGATGACAGAACATGAGCTGTAAAGCTGGAGGTCAGCATCTTGGCTGAACTGTGGTTTTGTGTTGCGGTGTACAGTCTCCTACACACACCAAAAAAGCTACATCAGTAATCAAGGGTCATATTCCCTACTCCACATCTGGTCTGATGCTGAACTCTGCAGCAGAGAGGCCTGGGGGGACCCCGTAATGAGAACCACAGATCCTTGCTTCTTATCCAGAGCCGGTTTCTTTTATAAGCCTTGACACGAGGACAAGTTGTAGAGAAATCTGTGCGCATGTGGCCTTTTCCCATCCTCTCAGATACCAACCCATGACAAGCTGACAAAGGGTCAATGGACGCCTTGAGGAGAATGTCATCTGTTTCACTGCTTGGCCCGCACGCTGTGCCCTGGCACTGATCCAGTCCCGAACACTTTGTGATATATACATAAAAAAAGGTTCCAACTACAAAACGAGTTCATTTTCTTTGGCTCGAATTTCCTGAGAAAATTGTCTTCAATGTTGTTTAAATCAACACTGAAGACAAATCCTGACGAGAAACTATTTGGCATGCGTTCGTCCCAGGCTGAGATGATCTAATCACTCAAATTCCAATCAGACATAGATTTTTATAGTCCGGTCACATCGAGGACTACATGCATTTATAGTTCTAGTGGCAATGCTGGGAGAAGTCCACACTGTGTCAGAGATGGCATGCAGAGGGGCAGGAAATGTCTAGCGTGAGCACTTCCTGCCTGACAATGCAGCCTTCTTCACTGAGTTAAGCAATTCGTTGACAACCAATTGCATTTGAAAATGCCTGAGAGATCATATTAGGACCCCGAGTGAGCTCACACACTGACCTGACCTGTGTTATCAAGACACACCACGCACATTGGGATGTGCATTTTCTCAAACATTAACACACAGGTTTAATATCTCAGATTTAATTAAATACACACATTGGGTGTAAACCGAGGCAACAAATAGTCGGACCAGGACGGCTGGAAAACTCAGCCGCAAGTAACATTTCAAATCTGACAAAGGAAGAAATATATCATATTGCTAATTGACAAAATCAAGCATTTTGTCACAAAGAGAGCCGTCCACTGCTTTTATGTTACTTTTTGAGATCCAATTCAAAGTAAACAAGAAACTTGTGCTGCAAATAGATCAGACTCTGTGAGTATTAACAATTACACCAGGATCCCTATCTAACACGTGCCTGGTATTTGCAGGAAACACGGCATCGGTATCACAAACATATGGAGCTGATAATAGCGAGCATTCTAGATCTAATTGTATTTGTCTGTGTGTTATTCTTGCCATCAAACACACTGGATGAAGCATAATAAAGTTATGCCAATCAAAACCAATTAAAAAGAAAACTTTTCTGGAAAGAGGAAAACAGCACCGTCAATGTAATCCTCCATTTAATCCAGATGTACTGACAGCCGTACAACATTTGGAAAAATGAGAAGCATATTTTTTAGGCCTTAGTCTCACATAACTACGCATAAACTGTTGTTCCGTTTAGTTTTCTCCCTTACTTTCTTTCGTGATTGATTTATTCATTAAAAACGGGAAAAAACTGTACACAGCTGGGAACGTCCAGCTCACTGTATTATTACTACCTCAAGAAACTCATCTCCAAACATCTGCAGCCCCCCAAATCTACTGTTTTTTTGCAAATTCAAAGCGGGTGAAAGCTTTGTGAAATCTGACATTCTTGTCCTTTTTTGGTAATTATAGGAGCAGGATAGTGCACCTCCATAGTGTACCTCACTAACACATTCCACCACTGCCGCTTACTGCTTTGTGTGTACTTTTGGCATCACTCAGTACTCCGGGCACCAAACTGCTAACTTGTCATTACAGGGTTGCCATTAAAAGGTCACTTGAGGCGCCAAAGAAACAACTGCAGCAGTGACATTACTCAGAGTGTGAGCTGTAATCACACCACACAGTCAAATATTCTAATGATTCTTATATTTAACCCCCAACACCCCCCTAACCCCCCTCCCACAAATATTTTGCAAATATGTCATACCAGATAAAATGCCCCCAAGATAACATGCAGTGAGAGGCACTGAAATGCTGGGAACGAATATTTAGCCTATATTTCAGGAAAATAATTAGTCAATTTATCTAATTAGTGAAACCATTTTTTCTTTTTTTTTTCTTCTGCTTTCAAGTGAGAGGGAAAATTGTGAAGATGGCCTGCTTTAAAACGTCCCGGATGACAAAAATGATTTGTACAATTTATTCATTTTGGGATGTAAAGTATCCATGTAAAGTAATTAAATGGCAAAACAAAGTTGATACTTGTAATACAATTATGTACATGGCTTAAAATAATGTAATCAGACAATAATATCCTAATTGAAAATCAGCCTTGATTGAAGGTCTTTTAAAAGTTTATTTTGTAAAAGGATAGCCGAAATAAGCAGCTATTTACCACTTTCTGTTTCTACTTTATCCGGATGCAATCACTTCTTGTTATACTTTTTTGGCGCATTTGCTGACAAAGCCCCCCCTCCTCCTCCTCCCAACGTGTTCTGCATTTTATTTTAACAGCCTGTGAACACATATGGAATATTGGATTTCAGAGCTGCTTGGTCCTCCAACAAACTCCTATCCCATCCAGACCAGCTCTCATATTGTCATTCATAAAGTTGAATGGACAAATGTGCAAAAGGACGACCGCCTGCGGGACTAAACATTCCAACTGAGCCCGCGTTGCGAGACCTAACGCACTGGCGGGCAGCGCGCGTTGGACTTTTGCGCAAAACCAGATCAGGCTTTATTTTATTTTTATTTTTCCTTATTTGACACCCTGTTAAGTGTATATCAGAGATACCTACTTGCACCCAGGAAACAGTCCGTTAACCTTCTGAAACAGCTTGTTGAAGACGGACCATCTTCCATGTCGGATTGTGAGCGCAAAGGGAGAGAGGAGCCACGGAGAAAAGTGCGCCTCTGCAGCTGCAACTTGGTGCGTCTGGACAATCAAAAGAAAAAGAAAAAGAAAAGAAAAAGGAGGAGGAAAAAAAACTATTCCAAGACGCGCTGAGGTGGTGATGTCCTGAAGCTGTGCACGGTTTAAAGGAGGGCGAGGAGAGCAGTGTGCCGCCCCCCCCCTCCTCCACCAGCGCTATGACCCAGCACCGCTGGCCGAGGTTAGCTGCGATCGGTCCGCCTCCCCGGCGTGGTAGCTCCGCTGTGGATGTGCAGCAGCAGACTGAGCAGGGATGAGACGTCAACGCATAGACACAGAAAAAAAAAGGGAGTAAACACACATACACACACGAGGAGAGACGGGAGAACGCCGGAGTCAGTTCAGAGGCAGCAATCCTTTGCGCTTTTCTAAATAAAACTCTGAGGGCTTCGTGCCGCAGCAGAGGCTTGAACACGCTGCAGAAACCCTGAGCTGAGAAGACATTAACAGATAAAACTGTCAAACCAGGAGAATTTGTATGTGTTTTAAGGAGCTTTAGAAAAAGAGTTTTTTTTTCTACAACGACTTAATTTGAAAATTCAGTCCGTGTTGTTTCCGGTGTTTTGGTGGACTTGACGCGTCTGGTCAGCTCAGTCTTGACGTTGCTGAACCGCTGTTCCTGTTCCTGAATTTGGCTGCGTAAAAGGGGCCGAGCCATTGGCCTCGCGCTCTCCAGGGACACGCTGCCGTTTCCTGATCCACTGGTCAACGAGCAGACGATCCCCACGGCTGCCACGGGATGACCAGTGCAGCATCCTCTGACTGGACGTACGGAGTACATCCTGAATCAGAGCAGCCCGAATGCAACACCATATGGAAGCCAGAGCGGTCCACAGGAGACTGCACATGAACAAATTCTTACAAAGTGTGGAGAATTGAGAAATTAGATGAGTTATTCTAAGATTGGTGTTTAAGCTTCTGACTCCACGTATCTGCCTTACGTCTCTTTTAATGAAGAACTAATTCAAACTAATTCTTTTCAACATCAGCATAAACTAAATAAGACAATTATATTAATTTAAATAAATATATATAGATAAACGACTAGAGCTATATATGACTGGAAGTGGTTAAAAAAGAATGCAATACACTAAACAAAAACTGCAAATTCCTACAATATTCTCAAGTGTTACAGGAATATTTACCCATATACAATGTCAATATTCATAATGATAATAATAACTAATCTGATAAATATATAAATGAATTGAAATACCCAGCTCACCCTTAGCCGAGTGGGAAAGATATAATGTCATTTTCCTAATACTGTGCAGTGTTGAAAGTAGGAAGTGGTGCAATTAAGACATGAAACTGCAGAAAACCACAGTGCAGTCCTGGTTGTTTTTTCGTCCTTTTCTTCCCTTAAAATCATCTTCCAATCATTTCCAGATCTCTGTTACATTTCAAAGTACAGCCTTTCTTTCTGTTAAAAGAGGAATAGTGGCTCATTCAGAAAGGTCTTAGATTTAATTCACAGTTTGAACAAATTTATGGAACTAACCTTGAGCCGGAATAGCAACAAAAAACAAAAAGTGTAAAACACTTAAAGACTTTACAGAATTCACAGATCCGGTTACCAGATCTGTGAATTCTTGCTGCCTAAATTGCAAATCTGTCTTTCAGTTAGAGTTGTTGAGATTAGAATACAAGATCAAAGCCCAAATGAAGTGAGCTTTCTATCTCTGCAACCTTTTGCAGATGTGTGCTGGTCCTATCAGCACTCAGAGCAGCTGAGCGGCTTTGACTCTGCAACATGATACAGCACAAAGCATGCCAGACTCCCTCACGGCTGCAGCATCACATACTGATCATATCGAGACAGAGAGAGGTGTGGGAGCTGTGGCAGGCTACGTCAGCAAGTGCACTATCAATCACAGGAATTCCTCCACTTGCAAGCAGCTGGACCATTCAGAGGTCATGCACATCATAATGGATTCCGTTTGACGCTCCCCGATGCGTCTTCTTCCATTGTTCCTAATTAGAAAAGCCCTTAAAAGTGGACACAATCCAGTTCATTTTCCATCTATGATAAATATTATCATCGAAACCTTTTTGATTCTGTCTTTTGTGTATCTGTACCTGTCGAAACCTATTCGATATTGCTTTATGACGACCAGAAATCTGTGAAATTCATTGCAGATGGTGCTTAAGGGACTAGAATCCATTCATCAACAATGGAGGGGAAAAAGTAACATCTAACATTTAAGCAGCTTTTTGAAAGATAACTAAGGGAAGCTCACAACTCGACGTTTATGATCATGAAATATTATTGGTGAAGATGTAGAGAATGTCGTCACTCAAAAGGATGTCACAACCCTGACTGTGTGACCCCCCGGTGAACCCCTCTGATCCACAGCTCTCCAGAGTGGCAGAGGGACTGCTTTTACGCTTGATGAGTTATTGCATAACAGGAAGTAACTGGCCGGCCCGTTATTTAAGTGTGCTTAGATTAGTCCAAAGAATATGAAATATACCTAAACCAGACACTTCCAACAGACAAAGCCCTCTGAGAATTTGGAGAGCTGAAGGGGAATCGTTGTAAAGGACTCGTAGATGTTGGTGTGCCTGCACACAATGAATTACTGTGTTTGTTCTGTTTCGATAGATGGGAAAACATTCTTAATTTTTAATATCAAATGTAACAAGAGGGCAAAGCAACGGGAAGATTTTTGGCAAATCTTGAGCTGTCAGATGTTTGCTGTTCTATTTTAAGCACACAGAGCAGTTTGCATTTTGTTAGGGGCACAATGTTGGTCGCTTTGGAGCCACTCTGCATCCCTGCAAAGTAAGTATGAAAGGCTGATTTATGAGATAAAGTAAAAGCTGTATATTTCCTCTCATGATCTCTACACATTCTATTACTTTGTGTTTTATACTGGATCACTCAACATTGGACCTGCAAAGATCTTTCATTTTAGTAAACTACATTTTTTTTAAAAACCTGGAAAACTGTCCTTTCTATTTCAGAAAACTTTGTGGTCATTGTTGGAGAAATGTTTTATCTATCATTCCTAACCGATGAATAAACAGGTTGAATGTATATGCAAATGTTAACAGTTTGATTTTTTTTTTTGGTGTAAATTACAGTTAATTTTCCTAATGACAGCACAAAATCTAAACTTTAACCCAGTCCCAAAATAATTCTTTCCAAGGAAAGAAAAGTCAGTAGTATCATACAAATGTACTCGGTAACTGTGTATGTCATATTGCCATCCTTATTTCCAAAGTTACCATAAAAGAGCAACTAAATAAATCTCCTATTATTTGTTTATTATCTGTTGAAATTGGAAAAAATGCAGACATGACCTTTCACCAAGTGAGAATATTAAAATAAAACTAAAATAAACATATAGGGTGTGTCATTCACAGGTCAAGAAGAAGAGGTGGGGAGGGGGTACTGATTTTTTTTTTTTTTAAATCAGTACACCTCAAAATTATTTATTTAGTTTTCTCACTCAACAGTATACAAAAAATTCTAAATCCATCTATGAATGAACAGCATATGTTCATTCATATATACAGAAAAAAAAGGACAGAGACCAGAATTATGAATTCAGATTCAACAGTATCTTTTTTAATATGGCTGCCACATACAGCTGAGTGAAAAAGAGCTGCCTTTCTATTGTCCACTGGAGATCAACAGCCAAATGAGGGGTGAGTTTTTTGGCAACCATGCTTAATCGTTCTAGTCCGTAGGCTGCTTTTGCAAACACTGTCTGATGAGTATACTGAATATCTCCCAACACACAAGCTGAACACCTTCAGATAAGTGTGTACAAGCTCGCTCGGATTCCTACCCCCTTCACCCCACATGGAAGACCCCATCCCCTTAAATACATTTGAGATTCAAGGCACTGTAAGCTTTTTGTCCACTGGACACGCACACACACACACGCATGCACACACACGCACACACAAACACACGCACTCACACGCACACACACACAAGTGTGAGTGAAACATTTACAGATCACATGCAAACATGAACACACACACACACACACACACTCACACAAACACAGGAGCATACTTACATCTAGGCAGGCACACACAGACACATCACATGCAGCAGACACACACCACAGAGACTTCCAGTCCCCTCCCCCCCAACTGAATAGTCTGTTCTGACAATCCACAGGACAGCCGGAGCATTGACGTCAGAGGCAGGCCCATGAAAATACAGGGTCCCTGGGGGGGCTGAGGGAGTTATGCACATCTTCACAGCTTGGCTTGCAACTAGTTTAACAACCAAAGAGCTTATAACTGCCCCTGTTTACTCTTATCCATCAGAAACGCCACAAGACGAAAAAAAAAAAGAAAGGTCCATATTTACACAAAGCCTGCCATGCACAAATTTGCATGTGACTGCAATGCGGCTCGTCTGAAATGTGACGTCCATTGACGTCACCGCACTGTGATCCATTAGGGCAAATCTGAGATAGGTGCATAATTGAAGTTAATGGAACTCACAAATCACAGCACGCTATTACCTGGCCTTTGTCGTCATAATCATAGCCATTTTGAAAAATTGCTGTCAGGCCATAGTATATTAGACGTACCCAGAGGAAAAGCTGGTTTCTCCCCAAGACATCGGAAGTCCCGGGAGAAAAGATTACATCTTTGTTTATCACTTAATGTTATGAAACTTGGTGTGTGTTTTTTTTTCTACTGAGACATCATTAGGACATGAGGGCCATTAATCGCATTGTTCTTGATCTTTTCCCTCTCAACTTTTCACAGTCAAAGCTGCAGCTTTCCTGTCAACAACTAAACAGAATATATGGCAACAGGATCTACAAAAATAACATGTCTGTAGATCTGCATGTGCCTCACCTGTTATCAGCTTGTACAGGTAAGCAGCCCTCTCATGTTTTATTCAGCTAAAGATCAACAGAGTTTCCACTCACTAGTGAGGCAAATTTGAGCAGGATGTTTCAAAAAGACAAAAACATGCATGAAGCAGAAAAAAAACAAAAAAAACATAATGAGCTGTGGGAGGATTGCTGTATATTCCACAGTTGTAATTCAGTAGAAGAAGTAGTTGTCCCAAGAGGAAACAAACATCCAGGAAGAAAAAACGTTGTGGTATATAGTCAAAACAGGAAAATGACAAGTCACACGAGTTTACTGTGTGTTGGCCTGGACCCAAAAAAGCTGGTGAGTCACGTCATTTTAATCTTCCTCCAGTCAGATGAGATTAGCAAACTCTTAGTGTTCATCATGTCTCTTTCTATACTAGCCAAGACCTCCTCGAGAGACTGTGTAAATCTTTGAACAAGTCTGCGAATTGCGGTTAGTTTGTTTATACTGTTAAACATGACCCATGGGGGCATCCTCTAAACTTCTGCCCCTGCACACAGCAGAAGGGAAATATGGCTAATGCGGGCCTTTTCACATCGAAGCGAACAGCTTTCTCATTCGTTTCCTCAATGTGCTTATAAGGCGGGAGATGGGTGGCACACGCATGTGTGATTCAGAGGAACTTGCATTTTTCTAAGAGGAATTTTACTTTTGTGTGTACTGAAACTATGCTTAGATATGGAAAAGATTATATTCTGCTTATTTGTTTAATCTACTCAACAAATATATATTTATAAAAAAACTAGTAGTTCACACTTCACATGAAATAAAACAACAAACTTAGTAATGACCAAACTATTCTCATAAAAAACACAACTATCCCTGTAGGTTTTCTACATGTTTTACTATTGATCATATGATCTGTGACACACTCAGATTTAATTTAGAACTGACAAAATCTAAAAGTAACAGCCAACGCACTTCGTCACATGTGTCGTATTCAAAATGTGCTATGTTTGGAAATAATGAGTAAAAAGAGCCGCTGGGTTCTCACCTCACTCATTCACATTTGTCAGAGCATTCTGCCAACACTTTTTGTTTTGCCTGCACTCTGGAATATTTCCATCATTATTTTGAGCCTCGTTGGATAATAAGTCCATTGTCAATGTTGGCTCTCACAAAAAATGGCAACTGAGACCAAAGTGGACCAAAGAGGCGGCATGTAATAGAAAAGCTTTTGTTATGCTGTATGTCCTCTGAGATAATTCTTCAGGAGTATGCAGTATGCATCCAAGTCTTCTTATTCTAACACTAAATTCGTACACTTCCGTTCAAACTGGTTCATTCATTCCCAGAAACACTGATCTATTGAAAACATTATTTTATCACAACCTTCTCTACAATATTGGACACCGATTTAGGTATATAGAACTGCTGATGTGAATGAGGAAGACAGAAAAGAGCATATAAAGCACA
Source organism: Menidia menidia (assembly GCA_907169785.1). Lineage (NCBI taxonomy): Eukaryota > Metazoa > Chordata > Actinopteri > Atheriniformes > Atherinopsidae > Menidia > Menidia menidia. Next base: position 13,074,896 of record CAJRST010039999.1, on the reverse strand, counting down.
TCAAGACTGGTCCCCATAATTTGAACTTCTATTTTCTGTGATCCTTTAAATTGAGGAACTATTTCTGGTTCTGTGATTTTAAGTTTTTTACCACAATATTTGAATTGATTCCGCTTTTGAAAATCTGTATCCAAGCAAAGACTCATTTTTAAATGTCATTAATATCAGTAATGGAGCAACAGAATCTACTCTGTCATCTCTAATGTGTCATGATACACACGATGACCCCACCTGAGGCTGGGACTGAAGGATCCTTTAAAAAGGACCATCCATCCATGGTATGGGAGCTACACAGTTGCTGCAAGGTGTAACTTAAAAGTGTCTTGGAGTTCTTCCTTCCTTATGATTAACATGTTGATGAAATCGTAAGTCTTCTAACTGATGGATTTAACGTTTGACAGGATTTTTGTCAGCTTTTTCATTGGTGAAGGCAATGTGTACATGATGTGTCAGCAGGAAATGTGGCTTTGGATCATTTCTCTCTCTACCCACTTGGGTAGTATTGGCACATATACAGACCTATCTTAAAACGGCAGGACAGCAACAACCACATATTGATAATTGATAAAACCATAATCAGACTGTCTACTACAGCAAGACTGACAGAGGAACAGATGAACAGTTAAGATCTGACAGAGATATCAAGAGTTTTGCTAATTACCTGAACTACCCTGTCTGGAAATCCAACAGAAAACTAATGGCCACAGGACACTGCATACGGTAAACAAACAGTACCTTTTAGCTATTGTTGTACTATTTCTCAATTTCACAATCACACTCTCACTGAGTTGCCCGACATGCAGGTTCAATGTCTTCACTGAGGACACTTCGATAAGCACAATGGGTCAAACCATCACGTAAACATCATTCCATAAGCTGTTAGTTTTTACACCAAACCTATTCTACTCATCTTCATTTCACTACAATGTGAATTAAGCCAAACAAGGGAATCGTGTAAAGGGCACAGGATCGACTCCTGTTTTTTTTGTCAATATTTTTTCCACTTTACAGCCATTAACTTGGTGGTACAATGCCATCATAGTCAAAAATCAATGAGAAGAGTTACAAACAAAAGAAAGATGAATAACCCATAATTTTCCTTGAACTGCATCAGTAAACTCTCTATAGCATGCAAAATCAAACTGTTGCATAGGGACCATTATACATGTCTGCTGACACCCGAGCAGAGCCAAATTTGGTGTGAGATGTCTTCCAAAAAAAAAAAAGTTGTTTTATCAAATGCAACAGATAGCTAAATCTGTAGCTTGTTGGTATGGTCATTTATGTGTCAGACACAAGCATTAGTGATTTTTATTGTCAGTGCTTTCACACGCTTTGTTGCATTTCGATAATATGACTAGACATTTAAAAATTTGATTGAAGTGATTAAAATCCATTTGAAGAAGTATATAAAAAAATGAAAATACAGGCAGCACAAATCTACAAAGGATATTAACTGGTGACAGGTGAGGATGTCATTGGTGATTTGATATATGATCTCATCTGTGTAAATAATATTAAGTCTTATACATTATATGGGTGGGACCAGTTTGTGGTTACCTATGCACTGTGTGGCTGGATTTTTGTTCTAATTTAGCAGCTACATCCATCTTTCATATACAGTCTTACAGTCTGATTATACTCAGATCTGAATGCAGACACAGTGCCTTGTTTTTGCATGGAGGACTGGGAGGAAAAAAAGCATCCCATGCAAGTTCACATCAAATCAACTCAACACATAAGTCTGTGGCCACAATGAATTGCTAGACACACAGTTGTCCACACAGAGCCACGTGCACCCTCTCTGATGATAACATTTGCCTTCAGCCTACCAAACAGCACACACTCTCCAACCGAAATGCGCTACACTGAAAGCTGTGGTGCATGTCACACACACAAAACACCATTTGTGTCCATTAGCACAAACAGCCTTTATTGATTTTCATTTATATCTTATCATGGGACCAGGCTGGTACAGAAGGGGTAAATAAAAAAAACATAAAAACAACAAAAGTACTACAAAGAAGGCTCACTAACATCGGACAATACTGAACATTAATGTAGTTTTTTTCGCTGGTTTGAAAATAGTTAATCTTCTGATTAAACTGTGACTGTGATACTTTTGTAATATATGTCAGTAAAAAATTGTGGAAATTATTACCAATCCTTTTTGCTGATCTGACAGTTAAAATCTTTCTAAAAAACAACCTCTCTAAGCTCAAAATTCTGTCTTAGTAAAATAAAAAGAAAATACTATACAAACTTTAATTCAATTGTTTTACTGCTTTTTCTGCAATCTGATTATCTTTTTACCTTTGTAGTAGAGGAAAAACGATAGAAGCCACAATCACCCAAATCTATGAGTTACTTTTTTTCAGTTATAAAAAAACCTTAACATTGTTCATGAATCAGGTTCACACCTTTTCTTATAGTGAAAGCTATAGAGAAACAGTAGTACCTTTATAGAAATAGCTTCATTATAGGACATTTTCTGCAATTTTGTTGAAAAGTTTCTATTTTTACAAGGCAGTAAACCTCTTACATTGTATTGGACCTGAGGCAGAAAAACTAATTCCAGCATTTCCTTGACCAGTACAGATACCCTAAATTTAATTTTCATCAAATCATCCACAGTCCACAATGCGGTGTGGCATGGGTGATGGGTGTTTTTGTACATCACTGCAACCTGATTCTGGACACTTGGAAAAGTAAAGAGAAAAAAAAGAAGACAAAGGACATCCAAACACAAGATGTAGGTTTACAAGGCAGTCTGAGTGCTGAGCTAAACATTTGTAAATTCTGAGCACTGACAGAAGTCCTTGGTCTTTTTTTTATATAAACAGAATGGTCTTGATTTATTTAGAAGTTTCAGTTCCCATAAAAAAGGAAACTCTCAACCAGGACTGTGTCTTTTTTCAGCAATTTGTGAATAACCTCTTATCAGAAGCAATAAAAATGAACACATTCTTTCTTTAAAAATCTATTTTATCCTGTATCCTATTTATCCATTTCAAGCCTATTCATGTGTGTAGTTAGTTGAAGAGTACAAATGTTGAATTACATTGTGCATTTCAACAGTTTGTATAAAGAAGCTGACAGATAGCTAAAGCTATTCTCTGTTTGTGAACCACATGCCGACATTTTTCAATGCTGTCGGTAGCCGGCTGTGGTTTAGACCTCACATTGCACAATTTCGAAGGGGGGGGGAAAAAAGGATGAACATTAAGTGTAAAATATATGAAAGAAAATTGTAATCAGTACGAGAGAGAAAATCCGTTGACGGCGGGCAGGTGGTGGAGAAATGTGGTCTGGAGCTGTGTGGAGCGCTGCAGCAGAGAGAACTGCAGAAGGCACATGAATCAAAAAGAAAAAAAATTAAGTGGGTGAAAAAAAACGTGATGAAAGAAGTGCGCAGGGGTGGTGGTGATGGTGAGGGGAGCGAGAGGGGTGGGGGTTGTATTTGCGTCAGAGCCAGAGCCAATGAAGTCAGAGATGGGGCAGGCTCGAGCAGGAGATGCTGTTACTGCCACTCAACAGCACCCACTTGGGCCTCATGTCCTCCACATCACAGGGCTCATGCAAATGATACCTGCCTAAACGTCTGTCACACGCATACGCAGGGAAGAAGCATTCATGTGCATTGCACATACACTCTGCAACATGCGCTGATATGACCTCAGATGCATTTAATATCTGTCAAAATGAAACATCCGGCAACGATTTTAATTCTCCTACACGAAAACAGCGTTCCTTACGACAGCGCTGACACCTCCCCATTCTGTGCAAAATCAAGCTTATGTTGCACATGTAGCACATAGGCCTATAACGTTTCCATAACCAAACATTTCCAGAACCAAATGGCTCAGAAAAAATTATGCTCACACGACAAAGGGACCAGAGTTCTGTTTTATTAATGCTATGGTGGCAAAGCATTGACTCGCTGTCTGCTTATGTGCTGCACATATTCAAACTTTTCCCCCTTGAATTAAGCATAATTTTAAACGTGCACATTTGCATTAAAAACTTAGCCAATACCTGAAAAAGAAAATAGGATTTTTTTTTTGCTCCAAAATGCAAATGGCTAAATTCTCACACACACAAACACTTGCACATTTCTTGCGTATTGAAATCCTGTATATTTTTATTTTAGATTAGCAGTCAGTGGGTTCATTCTCACCACTTCTGACCTAGATTATTACGTCTGTAATTCTAGAGGATGATGATGATGAGCATGTGGTCACAGACCTGTGGGGGAGGGGGAGAAAGAACAAAAAAACATACAACAAAACAAACGGTGCTCGTCAGCTCTGCTGACGTCAGGCGGCCGTGTAAAAACGCTTCACCGAGCAATCTTGCAAATCTGCAGGAAACACAGGAAGTCAGATGACCCTCTTTAGACTTGAACATGACTTGCAAGTAGCCCGGCTTATTTTTCTAAAGGAAAGTCTGCTGGTTTTATTCATTTGAAGCTAAAACAGATGTGAGATTCCGGCAGGTTTCAGATTTTTGTGCTGCAGCAACAGCAAGTGCAGCAGCTGCAGCTCTGCTGGCAGGACTCATCCTATAGGTGATGACGCAAGCTGGAGACATGAGCCGTGACCTCATCGGCTCCCTATCAAACCATCACTCTGCTCTCTTCTTCACACACACACACACACGAGTTACTGCTGGCTTTACAAGGGGCATGCACCCTCCTTTTAGTGCCGAGCGATGTTGCTTTTCGGCTTGTTGAACACACACTGGGACATGCCCGTGTGTGTTCAACAACCCTGGCCTAAAGCATACTATTGTGACAGACAAACACAAAATTTAGTCAATACATATATGCAACCTGCAGGAGTGTATTCTTGTACAATCGGTGTGTTTGTGGTTGTGGCTTTTTTTTGCCCGCATGATCTTAAAAAACAACAGCACCGTTTACTGCACCTACAAAAAAAATCTAGAATCTAACAAAAATAAATAAATGGATTAAAAAAAAAATATATATATATATACTGTATGTATTTATATATAATTCACTAACACTTCAATAACGTTTCAATAAAACTCAATAGGGATTTTTCATCATATGAGATCTTGTTGTATTATCTAGTACATTATAATCCAGTTTTAACTGTAAGCAAAACATGTAAATATTGTTTTTCTCTTCAGCTTTTCAATATATAATATATATATATATAGATAAATAAATATACACACACACATACATATATGTATAATTATAAACACACAAGCACACATTTATGTGTGTGTTTGTGCCTATGTGTTGGCCAGTAATAAAAAAAATCTATCTAAATTAAACCAAAATAAATAAACATAGATAACTATTTGGATATTGGATGGAAGTTAAGCAGAAATCAAAGTTCATATGAATCATACGTGGGAAATATGTCTGTTGACGTACAGGCCTTTCGATCTGTATGGACCAAACAGTCAGACATCATGTCTGAGTGTCTGCTGATAACACCCAGACACAGTCCAAGTCCATTCATGACCATAGGTTACTTCCACACACACACACACACACACACACACACACACACAGTCACTCCAGCCGAGTCTGTTTTGTCTTTTACTCATCCTTTAATCTGAAGCACTTTATTTATGGCCATTTCATGGACTGCAACATTTCATTCACTGCTCAAGTTAAAATAGTAAATGTGAGCTTATCTAGCCTATCTAAAAAGTGATAAATGCTGTCTGATGTGGTGAAATAGAGGGGGGGGTGTTAAAACTCTGTAATTTTTGCTCATACTTTCCACAGTCATTAGAAGGTCTGAAAATTAAACTAATGGTAGAAACATAAAATACGAAGTCACAGACTGTCTGCTTTGTGTTTATCTTTAGCCATTCCATGCATGTTATCTTTGTGCTGTCCTTTAGCCCCTCCTAGTGTCTGTCTGCAATGAGGACAGAGAGAAGCATTTGCAAATCACCCACAATTCAAACATTAGAGATATAACCGAATTGAATATGTTAAGACTCACAAAAACTATTGATTTCTTGAGAGAAAGTAGATTTTTGGTTCTGTCCGTGTGTAAATCTGGTGTGTGCCGCTGTGCTCTGCAGTACACATTCAGACCACTACGAGGCCTTCTCGTACAAATGGAGCATGTTCCAAACCGCCTGCAGACACAGCCCTCAAAGACTGAGGCTGTGGGCTGCTGTGCATCTTTGTCTGAGGAGAAGAGCATTAAGATGTGTATGTGGTTGACACACTAAGTGCTCTGTGACGTCTAAAGGGCTGTTCACAGCTGTGGCAGCCTGTGCTGCACCTCCATCCACTGTTAGCAAGGTGGGCACAAAGCCAGGCTACAGAGGAACACATGGTATGATGCCGTAGAGCTGCCACAGTTTAATCTACCAGCACAAACCATTCCACAGGATGGAGAACTATGCTCTTAACCATTTGAATTCAACGTAATAATGTTCCTGGCCTTTACAAGGAAACGGCTTTCTGTGTTTCCGTGTGAGGAAGCCATTTTATAATGTTCCCGAGGATGTGTTGGCACTGAGGTGGGGGTGCCATTATTGTTACTGTTGAAAGAATTCACAATGTAAGAAGCATTTGCTGTAATGGCTTTGACAGGAATGCCATGATGAGCAAAATATGTTTGAATAATGTAACATATCAATCTGTTGTTTATCTAAATGAGATCTGCTGGTTAAAATGAGCTTTTGAATGAGCACAGATTGTACAACAGGTCTCACAAACTATGGTAATACTGAGCTTGTTAATATTGTATGGCATCCTATAATTATAAGATTATACAATTTACCATGTAAAGGTTTATGTTTCATTAAACATTCGAATTTTTAAAAACAAATTTTATCACGAGACTGCTAGTAATGATGTTAGATGATATACTCTACGGCGTGGTGCCTGGAAAAATTCCAAGAAATATCAGTTTGTTGTGTATTACATTAGTTCTTGTTAATACTAAAATTCTTCACACTGCCGTGACATCAAGATCTTCAGGAGGGAATCCAACCAGCAACACATTCACACATCACGCCTCATGCCGAGCTTTGCACAGGTATCAAACTGGAACTAGAGGAGCAGGTCATTTGCACAGCTGAGGGCTGTTAAACAGCTGTGGTGGTTGGTGAGTGGTCAGGGGCTGGAGCGGGCACCCAGGAGTAGCCCTGTAACACACCGGTCCTGGCTGCACAGTAAGAGGCAAGACAAAAACTGCTTTGTGGTGCTGATATGAATCTCAATGCCTTCTCTTGTACCCTTTCTCTCTTGTCCTCACTGTGGATACCTGAGCCAACAAAAACTCAGTGAAAAAAATAAAACAAGCTGGAGGGCTCCAGCTCCACGGTGAACGGCCAACATGCTGGCAGCTCTGTGACTGCAGCTAGATTTCAGCTTCTGCTCTGGATGCACAAATATATGCTGAAGCCTTTTAGTTTAAACAAGACTTGGTTTTAAGAGCAAGATTGTTTGGGATAGTGATCACTTTTCTAACAGGCGTTTTCCTTGTTTCTGAACATTTCAATATAAAACAAACAAACAAACAACTAATACAAAAATGTAGTTTCTCAAACAGCTTTAACAATGTGCTTATTTTGTTGTACAAAGGTACACCAAACCTGAATCAAAGCATTCAGTATGGCGTTTCTGAGCGGAGGGAGTTCAGTGGGTGTGCACCCCCTGAATAGTCACAGATGCCATGCACAGTTGGAGGAGGAAGCTCCTGGCCCCTTTTCGTGATAGCCAAGGGAAACTCTTATTCGGGCATGGGCCCAAAAAGAAATGGCGCCAAAGGCTGCAGTGCAAACTGGTTGCATCTTTAATACAAATCTGTAGTTATAAGGAAACAAATAGTGATATAACAGAGGATCAATTCCTTTAAGTAACAGGAATATACTTCAGTTTTCTTTTTTTATTTAATCTAAGCTGTGTTTGACACCATGTGTGTGGGTTCTCTCTGAACAGTCTGGTTTACTCAGATCAGTGGACTCCCACAAAACATTTCCAGTCCAAACACATGCATGCAGTGTTATTTGGTGGTATTTTATTAACCCCAGGAGTGAGTTTAAGTGTGTATTGCTTTGTTTTTCATGTGATTCTGTCTCTGTGAAGGCCTGCCCCTGTGTCCAGCTATACCCTGCATCTTCCTGCATTAGGGCCGCAGTGACCATAGTCTTTAAAAAAAACCCTCTTCATTCTTGTCTCTCATTTTCAATACTTCAAACCTTTTTTGGTCCTCTGAAGTTTTCCATTTTACTCCCTGTGACAAAGTGGGTGAGTGAATTACAGAGTGTTTTTTACCAAGTGCAAAAAACTTATTTCAGTCTCGTCAATCTTACATCCAATTTCTCTGATTTTCTTTCTTTTATTTAATTTAATTATTTCAGCTCCTGCTTTGCCAATGGCCAGTAGACAAACAACACCAGGTAGAGCTATGACCATGTCGCAGTGTACATGTGGTTTGTTTGAATTTAGTTATGTTTGGTTGAATGATTGAGTGTTGATAAATGAGTTTTTTTTTTTTTTTTTGCAAGGTCAATAAAATCCTTGGGTTTTAGAAGATATCTGCCTTCTGCCACTTAATTTGGGCACCCTGGTTTCTTAACTATCCCGTCCTCCCTAACAGCAGTTACATTGACCCCGAATAGAAACTCTCACAACACTGGTTTACTGGGGCAACAACTCCCATTCAATCCTTAATAACTCTGCCTGCTGTATTACATCACTGTCAGAGTTGTGCTTTGTTTAAAGAAAAACTGGCTTTTTTTAAACCTCATTCACATAAATGCACATTTGGCTTGCTTCCGTTGTCTGGTTTGGGGTGAGAAAACCAGGCTGTCTAGTTCTTATAGGGTGGGGTTATAGGTGAAGTTGGAGATGGCTGCTGTCAGCAAGACGGAAAACTTCAAGGAAGGAGGTTTACACAAAAGCCAGACAGTGAGGACGTATGCAGAACATGAAATTAACCTCAGAGGTCTTCAGCTATGAATCATCATCTCTGTATGTTGTGATTTTTTTTTTCAAGTTAGGAAGTGCTGGCAATCTTTTATTCTCAAGAGGAAGAAATAAAAGGTTGCATTATGTTTCTTACATCACAATTCATTTACATGAAGTTTCCACTCATCAAAAAAAAAAAAACTACTATACTAAATTCTTAAGCTTTCATTGCACTCATGTGATGCACTACTTCAAATTGCTCCCATAAGAACATAAACAGGTCTTTTAAGTGAAGCTAATGATCCCTGGAATAAAATGTGCGAACACTAAAAGTAAAAAATGCAACATTATGGTCTTGTATTGGTACAGTTATAGGAAGGATGAGGCAAAAACTACTGAAACACTTAATTTGCTTAGATGAACTTCACCGTTACATTTAGTCACTGGCAGGACTACGGTAAGGATTTATGCCTCATTCTCTAGCTGGAAATTTAAGCATGTTCTGTGAACAAACCTACTGTCACACAAATGTGACTCCACCAGGGACTGAGAGGAGATTATAGAAAGTAATCCTCAACAGAAATTGCTTTCTAGGTTTAAAAATACAGCCAACAATTTAAAGCAAGTGATAAACACACGAAAAACTGTATATATATGCATGCAAGTATATATGTGTATATGTACAAATAGCAAGTATTATCTTAATCGATCAAGAGTTCTGGAATGGTAAATTATACATCAAAACCTGATTTAAAAAATGCTTCTCATGATTAACCACACATACTCAAAACACTCCTCACTACTTCTCCTTAGACAAGGCAAAAAAACTCAATTTGATTAGTGACTTGGCAACTATATCATACAGTGAAACGTTATATTGATGAGTTACCTAGCACTTTAAAAAAATACTTTACCTTTACTTAACTTCTAGGGTCCCTTTAGAAAATTTAAACTGATCAGTTAGCAATTATTTTCCTCTATTCTTACACAAAGACAAAGCCACTGCATCTTTGGCAAATCATTTCAAATTATTCTATGAAGACATAAGTAGACATAAAACATTAATATAACAATCATTACTCTAGAGAGACCTGAATTGGAAGAATGGTAGAAAATACCCTGAAGTTCCAAACACATTTCTAGCGTAAATTCGACTCCTTTCTCCAAAAAGGTGTCACATGACCATATCATGTACATCTTTTAAAACCAGGGCTCATCTAGTTAAAAGAGCAGCACTTGTGCATCTGGACAGCAATGCATGATCAGCCACGTCTGACATTATGAGTGTGCAATGCTCTGTGCAAATGTCACTTTAGAAAAAAATTGTTAGCCGAAATTTGCAAGGACCTCCACTTTCAGAGAGTCCTTTCAGACCGTGACTCCTACCTGGCTCGCTGCTTCGTGCAGGCGGAGATTCACCTAAGCCCGGGTCGTCAGGACTTTTCCGTTTCTTCGACATTTGCTGATCCCTGTTCGGGTGATCGATCTGTCCACCACTTAGTCGATATCTGCTGATAATGGGGGACACCTTCAACCGGCGGGGTATAAAACACATTCAACAGTCTGGGGGAGGCGAGAAGAGAAATGCGAATAAATCTCAGCCCCATTCATTCAGATCCAGTCTCTATGAGGCGCCCCTTCCAGGTTGCTCTGCGCGCAAAGTTACCATGTGGTGGCCACCCGAGGATCCGTGGATGCACCGAGGCATGGAGCCGGTCAGCTCTTGATTCCCGTCGTAATCGGACAAGTTGGTTCTTCCGCACGGTCCGAGGCTTTTTGCCCTCTTGACAGATGAGGAAATACTTGCAGCTGAAGTGATTTGACGATCACGTGTGTGGCGGATTATGCTTTAACTCCGCTCAGATGGAAATTACGCACAGAAGGCAACTTGTTGATCCACGTCTATTTAAAAAAAAGTGATTTCCGTCACTCCGGATGCGTTTGAGAAAGTACGACGTCCAACATTCTATGAGGTGGTTCGCTTGAATGCTGTTCAGCGACGTCAGACTTGAAGTCTAATCAGGGATGGATGACGCACAGCAGACACAACGGGAACTCTTGGGTATCTTCAGATGGAGATAATCGAGACGTGTAGACTGTTCGCTAAAGTATGTCTCTCTTGCAACCCTTGAGCTCCGAGTATGGGGGAAAATAATTTCTGATCTGCATTTATAAAAAAGAAGATTCCTCTTCAGAGTAAAATCGGCACACGAGCTCAACTGAAGTGGAACCTGTTGTTTACATCATACATCAGTTTGTGTTGAGGAAAACCCCCTGTGTGAGATGTGTCAGCCATCCCAATCCAAATGTTTGCCTTTGACATAAATAGAGCAAAAACACATTGTTTTATGGAGAACAGTATTAGATGAGGTGGTTTGTTTTCACTTGAGAGTGCCTCAAAGTAACTTGAGAATCAGATGTGAATAATTGCTGGAGGGGAGTCTTGGCATTGCCCGCACTACAAAGGATTTGATGACGCCACTTGTCTGGCTCTTACAAACTGCTTAATGGTACTTTTCCTCTCCGTCCGACCTAGTTCTGGATGCCGGAGAATTCTTTTACAACACCGAGAAACCGCGCTCCTAGATTTTTCAAGACACCTCCAGTAGAATGTCGCAGATCGTCTCAGATTATCTCTGACTTCAATTTGGTCCTGTTCGTGTTTGCGTCATGGGATGCAATAATGGGTGCCTGACCCCATGCAGCTGAGCACAGCCCCCCGAATTGTCCCATTTCTCCCATATACTGATTTATTTATGAACACACATGGGTCAGGGGATCATATTCCGTTTACTACATCTGGTTTGGATTTCCAGTGCAGCACCGATACTGTTTCGCCCCCAAAAAACGAGGGTTAGGAGCGAGTGCTTCACAGATAAAAGATTCCTTGCAGCGAGCTGCAGTCGCACTCGTCCATTTGACGCTGGTATATCGTGGTATTTTCTGAAGGTAAACACGCCTTTCGTGCACCCCCCCCCCCCCCCCCCCCACCCCCCACCCCCGGCCCTCATTCTCTGCAGTTGCTGACGTCAAGACATGCTTGCGTCAATGCTCCCTGCTTTGACAGAGAGCTTTTTTTCATTGGGATCATAATAGGATTGTTAGGCTTAGAGAAATACCCTGCCTTCCTGCCTTTTCTGGACATTTTTTTCAAAAATGCCCCATTTTCATTTCTTGCTTTGCATATTATTCCTTATTATAAGAGAGAGACACGAGACACATAATTGGCTTTTACAGCAAAAGACCAAGTCACTTCCTTAATCTAATGATGATGATGAAGACGTTTCCTTTGGCTTTCTGAGTCTTTAATACCAATGAGCATTCATCTCCAAAGAGCAGGTTCGAATACCTTTTTCTAAATAGGGGCACGGATGTAGAGACATCCTGGTCATTATGGACCTCAAATCTGCATATAGATCAACAGAGTCACAGCTTACAATTAATATTGGTGTATTATCAGTATTACCTGGACTGGGCATTTCAGCTGAGATGGATTATTGTTTAGGTGAACCAGGGACTTGTGTATTTCATTCTGCAGATTGGATGTCAGCTCCATGCTGCTGGACTGTGGCTGCTGCTGCATGAAGGAAGGAAGGGGGATTGTCATGATGTCCTTCCACACTGACCCTGATCCCTGGAGCTGAATGGGCTCTTTCTTGTGCCTCTCTCCTGGATTCTCTTTTTTAAATTCATAATGCTCCTTTTCACACATCCTCATGTCTCTGAGTTGCGCCTCACTTTGTGCCAGTTTTTTGTCAACGTTCACACAAAATGCCTTTGCCGGGTATTCTCCTCATGCTGCCCTTCCTTTATTCATTAAAGATTTTATGAGGAAAAAACTGGTCAACAGAGAGGTTTGCTAGGAGAAATCACATCTCACAACATAACACATCAAAATATGGCAGCGGAATTTTTCAGAAATAATCTATTGAAAAGGGAGACTGCTCGAATTGAAATCATATAAGTAAGACCAGAAAATAAACTGACAGAAGTTTTCAATCATAGCATTTTCAAAGAGCTGTGACCTTTATTTCTGCTATAAATATCTTTAAAAAAAAAACTAACTATCACAGGTAAAAACCTGCCCAAAAATCATGACGATCTTTTTTACTACAGGAATTTAATGCTTATCAACAGTGTTCGCCAAGGTATTTTAAAGTTCCACTTCAGCTGTTCTAAATATTTTACTCAGTTATCTGAAGTCTTTATGATTATACGTTTCAAGGTTTCATCCATTCAATAAAATATTTTCATGGCCCTAAATAAGCTTTGGTATTACTCTGAAGCTTGTTTTCTTTTTCAGTGAATAGAAATATAAACATATCTTAAGATGACACCTTCAACATTTCTGTTCACCATAGTCTGACCAGCCTGTGGTTATTCAGCAATACACTAAACAGTAAAATAAATAAAACAGGATATTTGCTATCACTTAATCCCAATGGAGATCCATGACGTTAGCTGTAATGGAAAACACAGACCTGCACAAACCTTGTTCTCACGTCTGAGAGGTTTGGTGCAATTTGCTGAGAGCAAACAGTCACTTGACAAAAACTGATTCACTGAACACATAAAATATGAGGTTAGTGTGGCTTGCCAACCAAATATGCAGTATGCTAGATATTTTGGAATAGTCCATGAGGGATTAGTTGGCAAGGAGCTAGAGCCAGTGAAGCACAGTGAGGAGAAAAAGGGGGGGGGGGGACCTGTTAGAGGAATACTGCAGAATGATGGGGCTGGCAAAGAAAAAAACATTCTGATTGCAGTCAAGTATCTGGATCTGAATCAGGAACAAGTTGAGAGGTGGGTGAGTAAAGTAAAAAAAACTTATTTTGAACTTATTTTGACTTCAAAACTACCAATCACTTAACGCTGCCTTGCAATACACACAAAAAATAAGTTATGAGCGTGACATACATATAAGGGCTGTGATTCAAGGGGCATTCATGGCAGAAGGGAGCTATTTGGCCATTAGTGAAGCTGAGTTTGGAGGAAATGTACGGCCCTGATATCAGACCAAAGATTTGGTGCAGGATTAACTGAAACTACTTTATATGCTGCTTCACCTCCCTAGAAGCTTATGCTGGTAGATTATTTCCACGTAGACACAGATGGATTAACAGAAATGTTTGCAGAGTCACTTAAGGCCACATAAGGTCCGTGATGAGTGGCATTACAGAGTAGATTATCCTCTGCATCAAGCCTCGCCAGTGACGACCCCGGCATTCATCTCTTACTTTAGTTAGAAGTAATCATTCCAGGCTGCAGCAGAGGCAGTTTCAGAAGCCTTATTGGAGGAGTCCTGACTGTCATCAGGAAGTGAGGAAAACAATGAACTGCAGGGATGGACACCAGTTGGATGGGTTACCAAACTGTTGCCAGCACATCTGCTCACTCTGTTTAAGTCAAATGACTATATCACTGTTCAGTGTAGTTTCAAATGAAAGCTCACAACTTTGAATTCAGTTAGTCTCGTAATTTCCTTTGACCAGGAACTGATGGAGGTTAGACCTGCTCATACAATATGAGCGTGTATCAGGAAAAAGAAAAAAACTAAATATGTTGTTGCTAATTCTATTTCATGATCAATAACAAACTTAGGAACATAAGTCATGGACGATTTAGTTGAAAGTCTAGTTCACTGCATGCATTCTATTGAACTATTAAAAATGTATGCATAGTTTTGAACCATGAGCAGAGCAGAGAATAACCTCTCAGATAAACTTATTGGCAACATTTTCGTTTTTTCAGGTTTGAAGTTTCAAACTATTCTAATACTCCATTGTTCAAAGCGAAAATAGAAAATGCACAGTAGGTACATGATTACCTACTGTAAATAGGTTTTTACAGGTTTAGGAGTATAGAACATACAAGTGCAACAAGTGAGGTGTTTATTGTTTTTTAATGAAAGAAAGGTTTGTTTGTTGCTGTAAAACAGGATACTGAGAAACCTGGTAGTGTGTTTAATTTCATTTTCAGACATAACCCTCAAACAGCAGCGTTGTGGTAGAAAAAGCTTCATTTATTTACAGACCGTAAAACTTTAAACTATGTCATTTACATTATACACATGTTTACTGATTTACTTGATAGTTTTAGTTATGCTTAATATAAGCAGATCACAAACAGGCCTTTTTTTTGTGGTAAGCGTTTTCGTATGGTTCTTCTGCCCATCCTGACCAACTTAAAAGTGGAGCAGAGTTGGAATGTGAGGCTGATGACTGAATTCAGTCTTTTATTTGGGTTCATTTGGCGCTTAACTCCCTTTTAAAAGTCAAATCGGACATCAAACGTCTCTCAGGTTGCAGAGAGATTTCCATCAAAGGGAGGGAGGTGTCACTGGGGTCCAGGCTGAAGGCAGGCGGCCGTGGGGGGGGGCATCATACTGAACGGCGTCGTGCACGTCGATGGCGGGGCTGCTGTCGTACATGGGAGAGCCAGAGGGGGGCGCTGTGACCGAGTGGGACAGACCTGGGTAGTGGCTGCTGGAGCCTCTGAGGAACTGGGAGCCGAGGCAGCTGTTTATCCCCCCGTTCTGGGGCACGGGGGTCAGGGGGGAGTTACTCACTGACCACAGGCCGGAGTACTGACTGCACAGGGGAAGACAGAAGATTTCCTTAATTCTCTTCAAAGAAACACTCAGATGTTCTTTTTTATGATACCTGTTGATCGTTGTGCTGGAGTAGGAAGAGTTTCAGAGTGATGTCCAATTTAATATGGATTAAGGTTTTGAATTTTACGAAACTACTTGCAAACTACGACACTGCAAAATGAGTCAGTTAAGCCTCAGAAATAAAGTTAATTTGAATAATTTCTGACTTTCTGATGAAAGTCTTTTATACAGACTGAAATTTTAACCAAAAAGTTTGACCAAAATTCTGTAAGTCAAAGAGAAGACATCCATGAAATGAGCAGTAAATTAGAATTTGAAAAAATGTTTTGTTTGGTAGAATTGTTTTCGTCTCACAAACATCATTAACTTGACGCTAATTTCAAGCTTTTGATGTCATTTGATGGTAATATTAGTGCGATTTCCTTTCTTTGATATTAAAATCAAGCAAAAAAGAGATATGATTAATTTAGTCTTGCTTCTATCTAATGATGAGGGCCTTAAGAAAATACAGAAATAAGCAATACTAACCTAGAATTTGCACCAGAGGCAGAGTTGTGGGGCATGGGCACCATGCTGGAGTGTGCTGGCATCTGAAGACCGGACCAGTTGTCGTGGCTGGTGAGCATTGACAGACAGGTTGACGAATTATCAGAGTAACCGGCTGCAACACAGACACTGAGATTTAGTGGTTTCAGAAATCAAATCCGTATCAAATTTTCATGCAACCTGTATCAGAGCACATGACACGCTGATATGAGCATGACTGTTCGGGTAGGTGTTGGGGATTCCTCGAGCGGAGGCTAACCATTTACTGCTCTGTGGGCTCCGCTCACACAAAAGCCAGAGGAATGCACAACATTCTCCACTCAGCAACATTTGTTTGGCTTTCTTGTTAATAGTTGGGGGGAGGAAGAGCAGCGATTCATGGCTGCATGAGGGTAAAAGGGGGGAAGGCGGCCACTCACTGGGAGAGCTGGTCCGATGAGCGTAAGAGCTGGTGTAAGGAGCAGAACGGTGGCTCCGGAGGGTGGAGTAGCGCTCACAGCTATGGGACGGTGAGAGGGAGAGGGAACTCCCAAACTGCCCATGAGGGCTGGCAGGGGGGCAGAGGGCGCCTGGGCCTGGCACGAACCAGCTGCCCACTGGACCCCACAGGGGAGAGGACACATTATTAGGGAACTATACATTTGACATGTTTAACAGGAATCTGTACAAAATCAGAACAGTACAAACTTACATTGGGAATAACCAGACTGGTGGTTTTCATTAGCATCGTCCCTCATGTCTTTGCCGTCACTTCTGCAGAGATAAAGGCGGTTTTATTTCCCCTGGGCATTCTGTTCTCACACCTGCTTCAGCTGCATGTGGTCTTACCTCTCCTTTGCATCGAGGAAGGCCTTGGCAAACGGGTTATACTTAATTTTCAGAGCAGTTATCTGAAATCAAATGATCCCAAAGCACAAAGGGTTGGGATCGCAGAGCATCAAACAAACAGTGCGTAAAGACGGTGCGTAAAATGGCACGTATTTTACGTGCCTTCAGGCGCGACATTTGTTGTTAAATCAAACAAAACTGAAGTAACCTCTTCGTTCTGGTATGCTGTCACCGCGATGAACTGCGTTTCCGGAAATGAGTGGCTGGTGATCATCCTCCGAGGACCTCCGACCCGCACGATGTGGATGCGTGGCTCGTACTTATGCAAGGAGTTCAACATGATCTTCAAAATAGAACGGTGGTTATTCCATTTGACGGTTTGAACTGAAGGCAAGGAGCACGGGAATACCTGCCCTCTTACCTGACCGCCGCCGTTGAGTTTGTTTGTGAGTTTGACTTTGCTGAAGGAGACTGGCGCTTTCATCCAGTGCGCCCCGAAGTTTGGAGAGTCTGGATGGATGTACACGCAGCTGGGAGTCTGAGGCTCGGGTTTGCCTCCGGGAACCCATTCCCCATTCACATACTTCCACCTGTGGTTGTCCGCTGATGCGAAGTCCAGCAAGAAAGAATACATCGCGTTGGGGTCCAAACCAGACACGTTGACTTTCAGAACCGGAAACATGCGCCTAAAGAAAAAACACGTCATAAGCAGCTCTATCTATCTATCTATCTATCTATCTATCTATCTATCTATCTATCT